>PVIU01016022.1:0-46292 GCA_004026605.1 Ondatra zibethicus
GACTGTGGCTTACCTGCATGAGTCTAAGCAGCGTCCGTCTTGGCCAGGAGAATCATGGCATCTGTCACACTTCCCTTCCTTCCAGCAATCCATCCTGTCTACTCCGCCTACCTGATTTCTGCCCTATCAAAAGGCCAAGGCAGTTTTCTTTATTCAACCAATGAAAGCAATACAAATGAAGAAGCACCTCCTACACCATTTGTTTGTTTTGGTTTTGGTTGTTTGTTTTGGTTTTGTTTTGATTTTTGAGATAGGGTTTCTGTGTGTTGCCCTGGCTGTACTGGAACTCTCTGTAGACCAGACATGCCTCAAACTCAGAGATCCACCTGTCTCTGCCTCCCAAGTGTTTATTAGCATTTACAATTAATTTCAGATGAAGTCGTTTTGAATTTGATAGTTCAGTTTTATTGTATACTTACTTATGCCCTGACAACCCAAAAGAAGGGATTTATTGTGGAATATAAACATATTTTGCTGTATTTCACCCCAGAATAAACTATTATAAACTTCAAAATAATTAATAACAAAGCCATAAATTTTTCTATCGTGTTTTTATTTGGTTGGGTTTTGGCTTTTCTTCTTTTTGAGAGCTGTACTTAGAGTCTTGGCTATTAACTGAATAGCATTATTAAATCTTATTCCCCTTTCTCCACTATGAACTTCCTGGTTTGTTAGTATTTCTGGTCCAGTTGTGAACTACTTAATGTGTAAGCATTTAACATTGGCTTTTCTGGAATCTGGTGTTTGTTCATTGTGGTAAGCTTAGATGTAGAACTGTTCAATCCTGAAAACTAAAGCTAATGTGTATACTCAGGATAGGTTTTTTTCCCTTGTGCTTCATTCCCAGTAATGACTCAGATATGTACAAAGATCAGATATCAGTATTGCCAAATGAGCAGGACCTGGCGAGAGAAGAAGCTCAGAAAATGAGTAGTCTTTTACCAACCATGTGGCTTGGAGCTCAAAATGGCTGGTAAGTACTAGCATCCTAACCTGACAATATCCTTAGTCTTCTGCTTCTGCATTTGAAATAAAGAAATGAGGCAGACATGATAGTGCAGGCCTGTAATCTCAGCACTTGGGAGACTGGGGAGAAGGATTGCAAATTAAAGGTCATCTTGGGCCACGGAACCTTGGCTATGCAGCAAAGTGAGACCCTCTTCACAAAAGCAAAAACCCTACGCAAAAGATAAATGAAATGTAGTAAACATAAAGTGTAGATTAATATAAAAACTTTATACACACAAAATTTAAAGTTTTATTGCAACTTTCATAAACTAGACTTCCATTAGTTTTAAATGGTAAATTATTTTTCTTTGTCACAGAATGTTCTCTTTATGTAATATTCTTAAAAGAAAAGGTTAATAATAATAAGGTTTAAATGTGAGTTAGACTGGTGGTGCATGCCTATACTAGAATACACAGAATGCTGAGACAGGATCATAAATTTTAGGATAGCCTGGACTAAAACAAGATCCTATCTAAAAAAAAAAAATTAAATCTGGTATAAAATTAAGAATAAATTGTGCTGGGCAGTGATGGTGCACACCTTTAATCCTAGCACTCAGGAGACAGAGGCAGGTGGATCTCTGAGTTCCAGGCCAGCCTGGTCTACAAGAGCTAGTTCCTGGACAGCCAGGACTACACAGAGAAAATCCTGCCTCACCAACAAAAAGGGAGAGAGAATAAATAAAAAATGGGGCTTCAGAGATGGCTCAATGGTTAAGAGTGCTTGCTGTTCTCGCAGAGGATCATGGGGCTTCAGAGATGACTCATTGGTTAAGAGTGCTTGCTGCTCTTGCAGAAGATCAAGCTCAGTCCCTAGCACTGACATGACAGCCCAACAACTGTCCATAGCGCTGGTTCCAGGCCTCCACAGTTACCAAGTACACATGTGGGCACAGACATACTTGCAGGCAAATACATAACATTTTAAAAATCTTTTTTAAAAACGAATAAATCATGATTTGAAAGCTTAGAGAATGATGATTTATATTACATGGTTTATTCACTTTTTTTTTTTTTTTTTTTGCCTCTTTTACATAGGCTTTTTCTGTGTAACCTGGCTGACCTGGAACATTCTCTGTGATACGAGGCTGGCCTTGAACTCAGATCTGCCTGCCTCTGCCTGCCTCTGCCTCCTAAGTGCTAGGATTAAAGGCGTGTGCACAGTTTATTCACTTATTAATACTGTGGGGCCTCTTATAGAACAGAGTATTTCCCTAGGACTCTGGCTTAGCCTGCAGGCTGCATAGAGTCAGCCACTGTCTGATGTGAATCACTCTGTCATTCAGGAGTTCAGTGTAATGGAGATGTTGGATTATTTATGAAAAGGGTTTTATGCAGAAATGCTAAGGCGTGGGGCAAGCCAAAGTTACTCTAGTATCAATACTAATTCTAGCCTTTTGGTTTTCATATGTTTCTGTTTGTGTCAATAGCCTGTTCCTCTGTCTTAGGTACTTGTTCTCTCTCCTCCCTTCCTCCCTCCTCTTTGTCTCTCTTTCCCTCTCCTTCTCCCCCTTCCCTCTCCCTACCCCTTGCTCTTTCTCTTTTCATACAAAAGTATCAAACCCTTTTCCTAAAAATTGAATGATACTCTGCTTTCCTCTTGGGGGTACCTGTAGTCATTGTTAGATAGAAGCATTGGTGATACCCTGTGCCTTAACAATCTTGACTTTATTTCTGCAGTTTGTATGTCCATTCATCTGTAGCCCATTGGAGGAAATGTCTCCATTCAATTAAGCTTAAAGACTCAATTCTCAGTATTGTGTAAGTTTTATTTTTAAGATTATTCCTTTTAAAAGATTTGATTTTGGTGTAAAATAGATTTTAAGACTTTAAAGTTAACATGTATCTCATGATAAATCAATATACAAGCTTGATTTATTTGCTTGTTGGTTTAACCATTATCTTAGTTACTTTCCTATTGCTGTGATAAAACACCATGACCAAGGCAACTTACAGAAGGAAGGGTGTATTTGAGCTTATGGTTCCAGAGAAATAAGAGTTCATCATGACAGGGAAGCTTGGCAGCAAGCAGGCTAGAGCAGGATGCTGAGGGCTCACATCTTGGCCTGCAAGTAGAAAGTAGAGAGCGCAAACTAACAATGATGATGCAAGTCTTTTAAACTCTGAAAGCTGGCCTCCAGTGATACACTTCCTCCAACAAGACCACACTTACCCAAACAACACCATTAACTGGGTACCAAGTATTCAAATACCCATGACTATGGGAGACAGCTCATTCAAACCACCACAACCATTTTAGTGTAACTAGAGAAACTGAGGATGAAATTCAATAATGGAAAGAAGACTAGAAAACATTTAAGTAGAAAACTTTCCAGATTGAATCTTCACTTTAGTGGTTCTGCATTTGTTTCAGACTATTCCTCATAGCCTGGAAATACATTGATTGGGTCATTGGTTTACTAATCCCTTTTCATATGTTGACTGGCAAAATTCCAACAGTTTGTTCCTAAATCTACAGGACTGACTCTGTTAGCTCTAGTCAAGATGTGTATCTGGTCTGTAGAGTTATGTTAAGATGTGTATCTGGTCTGTAGAGTTATGTTAAGGTGTGTATCTGGTCTGTAGAGTTATGTTAAGGTGTGTATCTGGTCTGTAGAGTTATGTTAAGGTGTGTATCTGGTCTGTAGAGTTATGTTAAGGTGTAATGAGAGGAGGATCCTTGAGCTAGAAAGCAAAGCACCCACATGCTGTGCATTAGTTTCTGTGACATGTTTCCATAACAAGATGCTCACAAACTGGCCCTTTAAGAAACTCTGCACCAGCTCAATAACACATGGTCCATTCTGTGCTCCTAAGTGGAGGTTCTGAAATCTGTTTTCCTGTTTGCAGACACGTGAAAGGAATTGTGCTAGTGGCCCTGGCTGATGGCACCCTTGCAATCTTTCACAGAGGAGTTGGTGAGTTTTTATAACATTGTACACCAACATGTTGCTATGCAGAGCATTTTCAAGTAGATTGGCTTACCATATTTGAAAGAAATGATAGCTAAAAAGAGAATGAAGTTGTGGGATATTGGTGATATACACTAGTAAATATATGGATGCCTCTGTGGAGGTATGCACTAGGTATTCCTAATGGACAAGTGTGTTTATCACAATGAGCAAAGAATTAACATTTTCTGAGTCTATACACACACACACACATACATACATACATAAAAACACACATTATCTTTGTGTGCATGTTTATGGTATGTGTACATAAATGTTCATGTGTGTGAATATGGGAATGCATGTGGTGTGTGTTTGACAGACCAACCTTGTGTTGTTATCTCCTTACCTTGTTTTAGATAGGGTCTTTTGTTATTTATTGATGTGTGTGCCAAGCTAGCCGGCCTCCAAGTTTCTAGAAATTCTCCTGTTTCCAATTCCTAGGAGAGCTGAGATAAGACATACATGCTCCTGTCCCCTGTTTTACATAGATTCTGGGGAATCTAAGCTTAGTTTCTCACACTTACCAACAAGCACTTTGTCTACTGAGCCATCTTCCCACTCTCTTGGTGGTGCCCTTATGTAGTGTAATACAGCAAATTTTTTCATATACTTAATTAGAAAACATTTGGCAAGGATAATTTTCTTTTATCTCTTTTTTTGTTTGATTTTTAAAGATAGAGTCTCACTATGTAGCCCTGGCTAGCCTAGAACTTGCTATATAGATCAGGCTAGCCTTAAATCCATCTGTTTTTTGCCTCCTGGAAGCTAGGATTAAAAGGCCATCACACACAGCCTTATCCTATTTTTAAAAAATAATTTTCGTCTACTCGATTTAAGAAAAAATTTGCACTGTACTTCTAAGTTATGCCCCAATCCCTAAATCCATTCTAATTCTAAAAAGACTGTCATTTTCAGATAACCTACAACTAGTTTGTCATAGTACCATTCTATCTTGCTTGTTTTTCGAGACAGGGTTTCTCTGTGAAACAGTTTTGGCTGTCCTAGAATCGCTCTGTAGACCAGACTGGCCTCAAACTCACAGAGATCTGCCTGGGATTAAAGGCAGTTACTACCACTGCCAGGCCCTGGCTTTTTTTTTTTTTTTTCTCTCTTCTCTCTCTCTCTATAAGCTAGGTCTTACTAAGTACCTTGGTTAACCTGGACCAATATATAAACCACACTAACCTTGAACCACAAAAAAAATCTGCTTGCCTCTGCCTCGCCAGTGCTAGGATTAAAGGTGTGCACCACCACACCAAACTACATTACCACTTTTGAAAACATGCTTGATAGGGAATCCAGTTAGCAGGTGGCAAGTTGGAGCAGACATTCCTTGTGATCTCTTCCAGTTTGTAACTTATACAGGTAAAGGCACATTTAATACATGGTCCTAGAGTGCTGCATCAATAATGAGTGCTGTGACTAACTATCATCTACTTCTTGTTTTAAAGATGGACAGTGGGACTTGTCAAACTATCACCTTTTAGACCTTGGACGTCCTCACCATTCCATACGATGCATGACTGTGGTACATGACAAAGTCTGGTGTGGCTATAGGAACAAAATCTATGTGGTTCAGCCAAAGGCTATGAAGATAGAGGCAAGTTAATCTACATTCTGTGTACACACTGAATTGGTATTCCCAGAGACTGCAGGATTAAATAATTATTTCCAGCTTCTTTAGAGACTGCTTTACAGCTCACTGTTTAAAGGGCTCTTCAGATAGAGTTTTGAATGTCTTAGTTTTCTCTTGTTACTTTACCTTTTGGACTGTGAGGGTAGGAAATGGGGGGGCTTATTTGTTTTCTTTTTTGGTTGTTGTTGGTTTTATTTTGTTTTAAGTACAGGATTCAAACGTAAAGGTTTTATATGTGTCTTTATATGTATTTATATATGTATATGTACTTTATTTGAATATATGTTTTTTGTTGATGTTGTTTTGGTTTTTTGAGTATTTTTCTACATATCGCTAGCTGTCCTGGAACTTACTATGTAGACCAGACTGGCCTCAAACTCAGAGATCTGCTTGCCTCCGCCTCCTGAGTGCTGGAATTAAAGATGTGCAATATCATGCCAGCCTGAATATGTAGTTCTTAATAGGTCTACTTATATAAGGATTGATTGAGAGAATTCCTAAGTTAGTTCCCTTTGCCTACTCCATGTACATTTAGATTCATTTGCATTCATATCACAAACCGTGACATAGCATTATAGTGAAAATTTTTGTTAAAAAATAATCTAAATTTTGGTCATAATGTATCCATTCTGATTATTTAAAAAATTACAGTAGGAAAGTTTTATGGTGAAATTTCTATTTCTCCCTGCCCCGTGTCTCATTTTCTTCCTTAGAAATCTCACAGTTAAAGCTAGGCATGATAGCACACCCCTGTTAATCCTAGCACTTGGGAGGCTAAGGTAAAAGGATGGCAACAAATCAGAGACTAACCTAGGCTACATATAACAGCACCGCGTCTTAATAGCCACCCCCTGCCAAATAGATTCCACAAGCAACCATTTGGATTTATTTTTCACTGCTGTTCCTCATGCAACAGTGTGGGTTCCTTTTCGTTTAGTTACCAATAGGATCTTACTTCTCACTGCAGCACCAAATCCTGAAATCATCATTTCTAAACACTGGCACATAGCCTGGATGGCCAGCATTGTTTATATAAGAAAACATCCTGTATAGTGCTGAAACCCAACACTTGGTTCTGTTGTTGTTGTCTCATTATTGAAACAGAATCTCACTCTGACCTTGATCTCACAGCAGCTCTCCTATCTCATACTTCCAAGTGCTAGGATTACAGGTGTCAGCCACCATGTCCAACTACTGTTCGGTCTTTTGTTCTTATTTGAATCTATGTGTGTGTGTGTGTTGCATTCTATGGTGGAAGAACTAATGGGAAGAATAGTCATAGAAGATAAGCAAATTTAGACCCTTTAATAAACAGTCTTCAGATTGTTGGGCTGATGAACTTTTTAAGTGACTTCCTGTGTGACAAAAGTAATTTCATTTGCTGGTCAGTGATGGTGCATGCTGTTAGTCCCAGCACTTGGGAGGCAGAGGCAGATGGAACTCAAATGAATTTGAGGTCAGCCTGGTCTACAAAGTGAGTTCCAGGACAGTCAGGGCTACACAGAGAAGCCTTGTCTTAAAAAACAACAACAAAAGTAATTTCATTATTAAACATCTCTTCTAGAAATCATTTGATGCACATCCCAGGAAGGAGAGCCAAGTACGGCAGCTTGCATGGGTGGGTGATGGTGTGTGGGTCTCCATTCGTTTGGATTCCACACTCCGTCTCTATCATGCACACACATACCAACATCTCCAGGATGTGGACATTGAACCTTATGTAAGCAAAATGTTAGGTAAGCTTCCGTGGTGTTTTCTTTTTGAAAATCAGTGAGAATGCTTTATTTTTGTTTTATGCAGAATTGTGGTATACGCTGAGCAGATGGGCTACCACTGACTCACGTGTTCATCCTCTTCTAATGCTCTGAGAAAAATCACTGGATAAGTTCATCACTGGAAATACCAGACAGATGCTCCAGTGTTCTTGGCTAGAAATTTTTTGTTTTGTCTTCTCCTTATTCCTTCTATCTTTGATGACCTGGAACTGTCAAGTTTGAAACTGCCTTATGTCAGTTACTTTATCTTGATCACTATCCTTTTAGGCCAGGTCACTGTCCTTTTCCCCTTTGATAACGTGTGTTTCCTAACTTGCCTCCCTGTTCCTATACTAATCTCTTCTCCACATAGTAAACAATGTAAAAATTCATCTTGATGCCTTTGGCTCTAGCCTCTAGGCCAGTTGACACTTAGATCTCACCAGCAGACTTTACGTGGTCTAGACTAATCTCAGTGCCTACATCCTTCTGCCCACGTTGACAGGTTCCTCCCCATTTCAGAGCCTTCACATGTCCTATGTATCCTTGGCCTAGCAAGTATTTTGTGGTTTTGTTTACGTACTCTCAGGTTCTCATGTCATATTGAAGACGAATCTTTATTTAAGTTCTGTTTTTTAAAAAAACAAGAAGAGGGAAATAGGGTCTCACTGTATAGCCCAGGTTTGCCTGAAAGTCACAGAGCTCTCCCTGCCTCTGCCTCTCAAGAGCTGGGATGAAAAGTGTGTGTCACCACATCCAACTATCATCTTCATAGGTTTAGCATTAGTGTGATTGCACCCATATTATGTGATTTTTGTTTATTGTTTTTACCTCAGAGATGAAGCCCCAGGAAAGGCAGGAACAATCTCTGGTCTTGTTCTCTGATGGGTTTTGGTCTTTCGGTTTTTGGGGTTTTTTGTTTTGTTTTGTTTTTTTGTTTTTGTTTTGTTTGGGGGGGTGGTTTTTTTGTTTTTTGTTTTTTGGTTTTTTTGGGGGGGGTTTCGAGACAGGGGTTTCTCTGTAACTTTAGAGCCTATCCTGGAACTAGCTCTTGTAGACCAGGCTGACCTTGAACTCACAGAGATCTGCCTGCCTCTACCTCCCAAGTGCTGGGATTAAAGGCATGTGCCACCACCGCCTAGCTCTCTGTTATATTTTTAACACTTAATGTGGTGTTGTGTGATGACTAGGTGTGTCATAAAGGATTCCTTTCCTGAGGAAAGGTTTATTCCTTTCAGTAGTTTTTAACCTTATAGGGTCATTTACCACAGAGAAGCTGACTAGCTGTATATTCTCTCCATAGAATCAGGCATGTTAGAAACATGCACAAAGCCGGACAGTGGTAGCACACACCTTTATCCCAGCACTCAGGAGGCAAAGGCAGGCAGATCTCTGTGAGTTCCAGGACAGCCAATTCTATACAGAGAAACCCTGTCTCGAAAAAACACCAAAAATGATGCACAATTTATTTTAAAGTTGTACTTTGACTATTGGTTAAAGATTCCTAGCTTAGAGCTGGAGAGATGAATCAGTGGTTAAGAGCATTTGCTGCTGTGGCAGAGGACCTGGGTTTGGTTCCCAGTACTACCCACATAGCAGTTCGTCAAGCATCTGTAACTCTGGTCCTAGGGGTTTGGACACCCTCTTCTGGCCTCAGCAAGTATCAGGCATGTGAATGGTGTACATACATATATTCAGGCAGGCAAAACACTCACACCTAAAATAAAATTAATCTTTAAAAAAAGTTTTTAAAAAAACTTTGTAAAAGAGTCCTAGCATAGGCTGAATGGGAGTTAGGATTCCTTCCTTCAGTATTTGTATGATCAGGACCTGAGTTCTTTGAGTGACTGATGTTTGTCTCAAATGTTTTATTTATTTAATCATTATACTTCTCTAATCTCTGAAAATGAAATCAATTGCAAAAATTCTTTTAAAATTTTTATATGATATTCTAATACTTCTACGCTGATTAGAGCCTAAGTATACAAACAAGAAAAAAGGTATGTTTTAGCAAAGGTTTTTTTTTATGCATGTAAAGAAATTTAAAGCAAATTAATTTTTACTTTATAAAATGACATTTGATTTCCTAACCTAGCAAACTCCAAGTTTTGGGTTGTTGTTGCTTTGCTTTGTCTTATGTTGGGTTTGATTTGTGTCTGTAGCTCCCTTAATTGAATTTTGGTCTGTATTTTTTCTTTTTCTTTTTTTTTTTAATGGCCAATCAGCATTTATTTAAATCATGATTGACAGAATACAGACAATTCTCCCTCACCACTTCCCCATCTTTTTTTTTAAACAAAGAAAAATATCCATAGTCCATTTTTTGGGAATGTGGGCGTAGTATTCCAGGCTACTTCCAGCTGGGTGGGGGCGCTGATAATCTTATGGGGACTTAAAAAAAAATTTAGAGTTATGATCAAGTCCTGACTGAAGTATCCTGTGAAGCTTGATCATCTCAGGCAGCATCTTGAATCTGTTCTGGATGTAGAACTCAGACATCCGGGCCATCTGTTCCTACCGGAGATTTCTCAGGTGGTCTTCCTTGATCAAATCTGAGTTTTCTTAACTCAGAATGAATTCACAGCCTCTCATTTCCTGTAGAAACAAAAGCAAAATCTCTTCTCCAAAGTAATATACCTTTTGACTTCAATTTTGAAGTCAAGGTATTTTCAAAATACCTATCTTGGATTAATTCAGCAGCATTTATAAGCAAATATCTTTTAGTAGCTGTTGGTCCTTCCTCAGCATTCAGACAATTCAAAGAGAGCATAATAACATACAGTATCAAGATTCTCTGTGTGTTTTTCATCTTTACGTGGCTTTATTTTAAACTCTTATTTCTTTTATTTTTAATTTTTGGCTTTTTGAGACAGGTTCTCTGTGTATCTTTGTCCTGAAACTCACTCTGTAGACCAGGCTATCCTTGAACTCACAGAGATCTGCCTGCCTCTGCCTCCCCAGTGCTGGGATTAAAGGTGTGTGATACCACACCCAATTACTCTCTTTCTTTTTCATTTTAAGAACTTTAACCTTTAGCCTGTATATAAATTTAACACAATGTAAACCATTTAGAGGTTTTTTTTTAAATCTCTCTTTACTGTATATCTCTCTTTTTCTGACTACACAAGTCTTTAATTTACCAAGCTATATGGGTAGGATAAAAGCCATGGCTTTGACGGCTGGATCCAGCCCATTCCTTAGCTTTCTGCAATTCCAGCCTCATGGCGGAGGTACCGGCCTGAGCCATGTTTATTGCCACAACTCTATGGCATTTCAAGGTCCCTGCCAGCAAGCAAGTTGCAGCATTCTTCTCACAAACCACATTCAAATGCTCCATAGTCAGAACACCTGCCCGAAAGAGTCAGAGTTTGCTCTGGCAGGACGGCCCAGAAAGCCAGCATTTTAAAACAGTGCAGCTTTTTTCCTGCTACAGCTGAAAACTGAAAAGTATGCGGTCGGCTTTTCGTCAACACCATTTAAGTGTTTCTTGGCAGGACCTCTTAAAAGAGCTGCAAGGCTTTGCAGCTAAAGCTGAGTGAGGAATCCTCTCTTAGATGAGAGCGCTTGCTTGCCTCTAGCAAGCAGAGCAGACCCAAGAAATTGCTGCTACCAAGAAAACATGCATTACTCTATTCTTTCCCAAGCTTTCTCAGGCTTTCTGTGGATGCAGTTATCCACGTGGGCACCATTCTGTAACATGAGGGCTGGCTTGTTCATGGTTTCTGTCCTGCCTGGTCCCCCAGCCGTTTAGTCCCAGAGAAAATCACACAGAGAGTCTACATTAGGTTATAAACTGATTGTCCCATTAGCTCAGGCCTCCCATTAGCTCTTGTAGCTTATATTAACCTATCTATGTTAGCCACACGGCTCAGTACCTTTCTCAGCGGGGCAGGTCACATCCTGCTTCGGTGGTCCAGGCAGGAGTGCCGAGAGAGCTTCCTGCTTCCCAGAATTCTCCCTGGTCTGTATTTTTTCATATATGTATATTTCCTTTGTACTTCTTTCTGGTCGATAAAGTAATGCCAGCCATCTTTTTCCTTTATCCTTGACCTGTCAAATAATAAACCCAAATAAGAGTTTGCTGTGCGCTGAGCATAGTGGTACTCTCCCACAACCCCAGCACTCGCCTGTAATTGCACCATCTGTGAGTTAGAGACAGAAGGATCACAAGTTCAGAGTTGTCCTTGGCTACATAGTTCGTTCAAACCATCCTAGTTGTCATACACATGCACACAAAAGAGATTGCTTTAATGTACACCTTTCCAGCAAACTTTTTCTTTGTTGTTTTTAAGCCAGAGCCTCCTAGGAATTTGGAATCTGAAACCCTCTAGTTCTCAATAAACTGTTCTTTCTCTCCTTCCCCTACAGGTACTGGAAAACTGGGCTTCTCTTTTGTGAGGATAACAGCTCTTATGGTGTCTTGCAATCGTTTGTGGGTGGGGACAGGAAACGGTGTCATTATCTCCATCCCATTGACAGAAAGTAAGTATATTTTAAAATAACTGTTGCAAGTCAAAGAATTGCAAGAAATAGTGATGCCCATAATTCAGACTTGAAGGAATTATTTAGATTTTGGCAAATCTGTGACAATGCAGAAATCAGTTTACAAACTACAGTATCAGCTTGTAAGTATCTGGACCAGTGTCCATATTTCAGCGTTGTCCATATTTCACTGTTGGAAGCTCTTTTTCTCAAGTCAGGAGTCAGCCCTATTTCACCTTTGAAGTAAAACGTGCATTTCTCTTCAGCTTCATTATCGCAATATTCAGAAACACTCCATTCATCATAGTTTAGCTCACTCTGCTGATAGTTGTGGCTATCCCATTTGTTGTATTTGAGATTCTTTTTTTTTTTAACTTGTGGAAGTCTCAGAAGATCACTGAGCCTTTCCTTATACTGAAGACAGGCTGTCTGTTTGAAAGGAATGTGCTTTATTATTTTGGAGAAAAAAATTGGAGCTTGTATGTTCCGCATAGACATTCCATTACACTGATCATCCATTAAGTGTTTTTGTGTTGCAAACTGCACAGGCAAGGAATAGATTGGGGGAAGAAAGCACCTTAAGTCCATCAAATACATTATTAAATTCCCTTGTTCAGTGGAAGAGAAGAAAGAATACCAGAAGGTGGATTTGAAGCCTTTAAAGAATCTATGTTCTCAATGTCTCCTTGTTTTTGTGCAGTTACTTGCAGGTCTACATATTCAGAGCACTTCTTAAAACTTAAGACATTCCAAGATGTCTGGATTACCTTCTTGCCTTAAGAGAGAGTTGCATTTTGGCATAATTATTTAAACGTGGTTTCTTTTGGGTAGACTAAGAGAATTTTAGTATGCACTCCACATCAATTTTCTGTTTTACTGGAATGACTTCATGAAATAATAAATCACTGTTTTTGAGCAGAGGCATTTGTAGAGGCCTTGGAAAGCACATTACATTATTTGGTGTTCTGCCAGGTTGGCGTAATTCGGTAGGGCCACATAGAAGAAGCTGAGTGGCAGCTCACAGTAACGCTTCTCCTTCCTGTCGTGCACCTCCCCATGTCCCCTTTCCTCCTTTCTCACTTTAGCCGTAATCCTCCACCAGGGACGTTTACTGGGGCTGAGGGGTAAGTGCAGATCCGGAACCAAACTCTTCTTCCTGGCTTCTTGGAGCCACTGTGAGGCTGTCTCCTCCTATCTAGAACACCCTCTTGAATGTTGTTAAGTGTCACCCACTTGCAGTCACTGCATTGCAGCAGGTGTTTTGTTTGTTTTGTTTTACTTTAAACGTTTCTTACATAGCCACCAACTGCTCAGCAGCTTAGTCTATTGATCATCTTTTGTTGCAGCTAAACTTTCTTTCAGACTTGGTTTTCCTTCCAATAAAAACATGAAACATCTCTTAAAACTGTCATTAATCTACATTATTTACTCTTGTTACCGATCATGTTTCTTTCATTCACTTACCCATGGAAGTAGGGGCATTTTGTAAGTCTGGCCATTCTATAGGACTCCAGCAAACTGTCAGCCTGGCATAAATGCAAGCTTCTTTGTGGTAATGCCTGGGTTCTTCTAAGCAAAGCTTTCCCACCCCTTCCCACAGTGAAAAAAAAATCAGAAGATAAACATCTTATTTAAGAACATACCTATGCACTTCAGTATATAATGCTTAGTTCCCTTTAATAAGGACTAAAAAGCAAAACTAAATAGATTTGACTACAATTCATTTCTGTTTTGTTCATTATGATGATATCCCTCACGTTGATAACTTAGTTATTGCTAGACTGGCAAAATCCCCTATTCCATTACTGAGGTACTTAAAAATAATAGCATGCTGTATCTCTTTCCAGCTTTGCCTTGAGCTGGCGTTGCTGCACTTACGTTATCTCAACTGGCTGTAGCTCTTAGATAATATCATAAGAATTAACCAGTAACCTCTTACATCAGTACTGTTTTCTAGAGGAAAATACTTGGTATTTGGTTTTTCTGTTGCAGCAAATAAAACCTCAGGGGCTCCAGGTAATCGTCCTGGAAGTGTAATCCGTGTCTATGGTGATGAAAACAGTGATAAAGTGACTCCAGGGACGTTTATACCCTACTGTTCAATGGCACATGCACAGCTTTGTTTCCATGGGCACCGGGACGCTGTGAAATTCTTTGTGGCAGTCCCAGGTGAGTGAGATTTTCCGTCGAGGCATCCATGTCATTGTGTCTGTCTTCCTGTGTTTTACCACCCTTTCAAACACTAACTTACTATGGTTACCCACAATTTCAGGACAGTACATAAGGAAGTTCTGTAATGGAGATGTGATTGGAGTAAAGTAGATTACTTGAATGGAGTGATTTAGCAATCTCTCCCTACTCCCTAAAGCAGATATTTTGGGGGTATTGCTTACTTTTGAAAATCAATGGTAATATTTTGTCACAGTATATCAGTCAAAGTCATCATTTGACTGTGTCCTGCTAGTTCCCAAAGACATGTGGTCTGAGATTTGACAGGACAGCAGATTCTGAAAAGGAAAAAAAGCATCTCACAGTCAAAGCTTTCTTTTATCCCTCTCTCACACATATGCACACACCACCCACAATTCTGGGGATTGGACATTGGCCCTCACACATGCTAGGCAAGCACTTTGTTCCTGAGCTTTCCCAGCCCACAGTCTAAGTTCTCCAAGAGGAATGTCTTGGAAATTGTTCAGTTGTTCATAGTGTGAATAATATGTAAAGGTTTCTCTCTCCTCTGCCATTTCATAATCAAAGGTTCTACCTTAGAATTTAAACTTTAGAACAAATGGATACTCAAACATTCTACCTTAGAGTTTGAACTTTAGAACAAATGGCACATTTAGCAGCAATTTTATTTGCAAACTCTTAAGTTAAAAAAAGACAAACTTTTCGCTGGGCGGTGGTGGCGCACGCCTTTAATCCCAGCACTCGAGAGGCAGAGGCAGGTGGATCTCTGTGAGTTCGAGGCCAGCCTGGTCTACAAGAGCTAGTTCTAGGACAGCCAGTTGACCCTGTTTCAAAGGGGAAAAAAAGAAGAATCTCTTATCCCTGTCTATATCCCACACTCAAAGCACATTCTCACCAAAAAAAAAAAAAAAAAAAGACAAGCTTTTCTTAACTGTAAAGGAAAGGGCATATATTTGAAATAGATTTAAAATATTATGAATATTATATTACTTTTCTGTTGCTGTAATAAAATACCATGACCAAGACAATTTATAGAAAGCGTACTAGAGGGTTGGGAACCATAACAGTAGGGACAGTGTGACAGCAGGAAGCTGAGAAAATCACAGATTGTCTTTCTTTTTTTGAGACAGGGTTTCTCTGTGTGGCACTAGCTGCCTTGAAGTGGTATAGAATAGGCTGGCCTTGAACTCACAGAGATCTTCCTAGCTCTGCCTCCTGAGTGCTGGGACTAAAGGCGTGTGCCACCATGCTGCAGCCATGGAGCAGAGAGAAGAAGCTGAAAGTAGAGCACAGCTATGAACGCTCCTTCCCCTAGTGATGACTTTCTCTAACAAGACTGCGCCGCCTTCCTAAACAGTGCCACTAACTGGGAACCATGTGTCCAAATAACCTGACCCTATAAGCAACATTTTTCATTCAAACTACCACAAATATGTCAATTCCTAGGCTTAAGTGTAGATTTTCTGTCTTAAATCCAAATGTTTACCTTTAGGAGGGAAACTTTCTATTGCCCCTCAGATCAAAAAGTAAAACAATATAGTTTGGAGCAGATAATTTAACATCCACGTTGCCATACGTGTGTCTCACATTGGACTTTGAAGATCATCTGTTCCTGTTTAGTATGAAATTAGTTTACTCAAGATTTTTAAATTAGTCTCTTAAAATTTCATTTAATGGTTTTCTGATAATGTAAAGTCTCAGTGTTCCTAACACTGTATACTCAAGGGGTGGGTGATGTCAATGAATATTTACCTTTTCATTTTTCTGACTTTTGAGGCTGGCTTTTATTGCATCCTTGGCAGCCCTCAAACTCACTACATTGATCAGGCTGGCTTTCAACTCACAGAGATAATCCTGCCTCTGTTTCCTGAGCCCTTAAAGGCAATCAGGACATTGTCCAGCTTAACTTTATTGAATCAAGATTTCGTTAGTCTACACTGGAACTCATGACTGTCCTCCTGCCACACCCTTCCTAGTGTTGCAATTACAGGCATGAGTCAACCTTGTCTTTTGTTTAACTTCAAAAAGGTAAAGAAAAAAATAATATCCCCTACCTGTGTCTGTGATAAGTAATATTCACTGTTCCATTCCTGTACAAAATAGGTCAGGTCATTAACCCACAGAGTGGCAGTGGCGGAGCAGATCTAACAGCTGACAAAGCAGGGTCATCTGCACAGGAGCCCAGTAGCCAGACACCCCTGAAGTCTATGCTTGTCATCAGTGGGGGAGAAGGCTACATTGACTTCCGGATGGGTAAGTCTTTGGTTCTTGGAGGTCAGTTTCCACTGTGCTCTGTGAGTTGGGTTTTCACCCAGTCAATAAGAAAGCACTCTGATAATGACTTCTAAGTTCTCTTTCAATATTTTACTTGAAGAAGGATCACATGTTTTTCTGTCTATACATATATACTGTATATGTGTGTATGTGTGTTTCTTTCGTACCAGATGTATTCATTTGAAAGAACATTATAAATTGCAAATGGCTATATATTAAGGTTTGACTGAAGAGACAAGGTCTTTCTATTTTGCTGTCCTGAAGCTGGCTCATGTAGACTGGGCTGGCCCCAATCAAACTCACAGAATCCCAACCACTGGGACTAAAGGCGTATGCCACACCTGCTACCTCCTTCTGATAGGTTTTATAGAACAGTACAGAGCGAAGGCGGTTAACAAGTTCAGATGTTGCAAATGCTCTGGTGGAGAGTTGTCAGCTCTTCCCATGGCGAGAAGATGGAATATAGAAGAAGCAATGCTTGAACTGAGTCAGTATCAAACAGTGGTAGCCCAAAGGGTTACATTGGGGCAGGAACTGGTAAGAGAAGATTAGCAGCTCCTGGCTTTTAAAAAAATGACTTAATTGAGGTGATTTTGTTTCATTTGCTTGTTGTGTAAGGTTCGTTGGTTTTTTTCAGTGTTGGGTATTGAAACCAATACTTTATACATTTTAAACAAATGCTTTAACACTGAGCATTTTCCTGTCTTACTAAAGATCTAGAAAAGTAAAACCATCTTAGTTGAAGAAAATATTTTAAAAAGATGAGAGTAGAGAGTACAGATTTCTCTAGAAAGGAAGATAAGTTAAGGAAGAGCTTCATACTTCATACTGTATATACTTATGGGTATTTAGACAGAAAGAAGGAAAAAAGAAATTATTTTCCTAAGTATCCCTTTGGTAGGGTTTCTATTGCTGTGAAGGGACCCCATGACCAGGATAGCTGTTATAAAGGAAGCAGCACTTAATTGGGACTGTCTTGTAGTTCAGAGGTTTATTAGTCCATTGTTATCATGGTGGGGAACAGATGTGACACTGCTGGACAAGGAGTCAAGAGGCAGAGTGAATAAACCACTGGGCCTGGCTTGAGCATCTGAAACCTCCAAGCCCACCCCCTCCAACAAGGCCACACCTCCAACACTACTCCCTGTGAATCTATAGAGGCCATTTTCATTCAGACCACCACACCAAGTTTGTGCTTATCCTTCAAGCAAAGGAGGGTTGCAGGACTTGAAATGGATGAGCAATGTGGTTAGTTAGGTTTGGGTAGAAGGTATTTAGGTTCAAGACGAGATATGGAAATGAGTTAGAAAAAAGGAATATTTGAGTCCGCTGGTAATCACTATCCACTGAGACAGAAGCAGCGTGATGAGGAACTGTTAGCTGGTAGATGTGGAGAGTCCTGTGTTCACACAGAGCACTACCTAAATAGAAGCAGCCTGAAGCCAGAAAAGGAAAAAGAAGTACTGTCAAAATAGATGTTTGCCCACCACTAAGAAAGGCTAGTCTAATAAGAGTCTTAGTAATTTAATGATTTCTCAAGTGCAAGTTATTAAATGCTTGTAGAGAATGTAATAAAGATGTCTATCATGATAGAAAACGTAGTGTTTTACTCAGTGATGGCGTGCTACATGTGGCCAGTGTAAACCAGGACATACAATGTCAAAGGCTCTTCAAGTGCTTCTGTGGGGCCAGGGTATTAATGAAGAGTTTAGTGATTGGTGCCCGCAAGAACGGCAGAGTTTCAAAGCATTTAAAATAATTGACCACTGGCACAGGAATGTTTTATGGAAAGGAATTGTAGGGACTCTCCTTAGGGTGATTTTTGTAGCTTTTTCTCGGAGTGTTGTGTGGCAGTTGGAATCATACTAAAGATATTCTAGTCTCTGCAGTTCTCCACCTCCGCTAAATGCTTTCCATTGCAGATTCTGAAAATAGCATACAGATTGCTTAGCCAGGTTTGGCAACAGCTCTAGCAATCCAGCCTGGAAAATACACTTGGGTGTTTTTTGCTTTGTTTTGTTTTTTTTTGGGGGGGGGGTTATGTGTGCGTGTGCGTGCGTGCGTGTGTTTTTAAGCAAATACCAGTTTTAATAGTCAATATATTGGTTTTAAAAACAAAACATGGTAACACACACCTTTAATATCAGCATCCTGGGACGCAGAGACAGGTAGAGCCTGGGCTGCATAGTGAGTTCTAGGACATCAGGGGTACAAAATGAACCACTGTCTTAAAAGAACAAAACAATAACAACAGAAACACCTTGAATTCAATGTTGTTGCTGTTCTTATTCATTTTCATGGTGTTTTTGTTGTTTTTTATTTGTTTGTTTGTTTTTTGAGACAGTGTTTCTCTGTGTAACAGTCCTGGCTGTTCTGGAACTCACTTTGGAACTCACTTTGTAGACCATGGTGAACTCACTGAGATCCGCCTGTCTCTACCTCCCAAGTGCTGGGATTAAAGGCGTGCACCACCACCAGTGCATCATTTTTTATAGTGTTTTAACAATAAGGAATTTATCAAATTTAGGTTTAATTGTTTAGGTTAAACAATTTAGGGATCCTGGGGAACAAGATATATTATGTCTTCAAAACAACTCAGAAAGCAAGAAACCAGAAGCCTTTGTCTCAGCCACTTAGTCTTCACCATTGTAGTTTGCTTCTGTTGTTTTTTGAAACACATTTTCATCGTGTAGCCCTGTTGGCTTGCAATTGACTGTCTAGACCAGGCTGACCTGGAACTCACTGAAGTTTTGCCCATCTTTGCTTACAGAGTGTCAGGATTAAAGGCATACTCCACAAAACCTGGCTCATTGTAAAGATTTAAAATTTAAGATCCAAATTTAGGGGGCTGGAGAGATGGCTCAGAGGTTAAGAGTGCTGATTGCACTTCTAGAGGTCTTGAGTTCAATTCCCAGTAACCACTTGGTGGCTCTCAGCCATCTATAGTGAGATCTGGTGCCCTCTTCTGGCCTGTAGATGTACATGCAGGCAGAACACTGTATACATATAAATAAATCTTTAAAAAACAAACAAACAAACAAGGACCCGGAGAAACAGCTTTGTAGCTAAGAACCTTTGTTTATTCCTGGCACCCACATGGAGGTTTTCTCCATTTCCATAGGATCTGATGCCCTCTTCTGGCCTTTGGAGAACCTGACTTTTGACCTGAGCATGTTATCCATATTTTGCCTTTGCTGTGAAAAAGTCATTGGGGGGAGGGAGAAAGAAAAATGGCTTGCATAGAAAAGTGCATATATTTAGTTACTCCCTTCCTCTATTTCTAGTCAGTGGTGCCATTTTCTTTTGCGAAATTCAAATGGGAACATTATAAAATCCCAGTACATCAGTGGAATATCTTTGTTTCTTAGTGTGCACATTTTTAGGATTCTGCTGAAGAATTAATTCATCCCACTAAACAAGTTGTCAGCTAGATTGTACCAGAATAACGTTGCTGTGCACAGCAGACCTGACTACTGCAAGCTTGTGGAGAGGAGCAGCAGTGCCTGTTCCGTACCAGTGTCTCAGCTGGAGCACTGCACCCCTGATCTCCAGGAATCAGTACAACATCCTGGGTCTTAGTATGTTCCATATTTATTATGCTTTCTTAATTTGAAATAAACAAGAGTAGAATATCCATTTTGGACAAACACAGAACTAGATACATTCCCTCTTTTTGTCTTCCATTTCTGTTATCATAGTGAACAGAATTTTTTTTTTTTTTTTTTGGTTTTTCGAGACAGGGTTTCTCTGAAGCTTGGAGCCTGTCCTGAACTAGCTCTTGTAGACCAGGCTGACCTCGAACTCACAGAGCTCCGCCTGCCCCTGCCTCCCGAGTGCTGGGATTAAGGGTGTGAGCCACCAATGCTCACATATTGTGATGACTGTCAGCATAGTATTGTGAACTAGCTTTCATGAATGAAAGGCAAAAGGAATTTCAGAAATCAGGCAGTGGTTTGAGTGAAGATTCAGATTTTGGTATTTTTTTGTCATTATTACATTTAGCATATATACAATATGGAGATCAAAGGGCAGTTTGCCCTCTCCTTTCACCATGTGGTGGCAAAGGTTTTTACCCACTAAGCTATCTCACTGGCCCCTAACTCTTCTTTTACTTTTTATTTTTTCATTTTTGCATGCATGGGTGCCCTTGGAAGCCAGGAAAGGAAGTCAGATCCCTTGGAACTATAGTTACAGATGGTTTTGAGCTGCCCAACATGGGTGCTGAGAACCAAACTCAGGTCCTCCAGAAGACAAGCAAATCTCTTAATCTTTTAGCCACTTCTCCAGCCTCCTGGTATTCTTTACTATGTTCTCTGCACTAGAAGTCAAACAGATCATAGGCTAATTGTGAGTCCAGTTCACATCATTCTGTATTTTCTGCTTCTAAGCTAACTTCAGTCTCCTTATGATCCATTAGGTGATGAAGGTGGGGAATCTGAACTTCTTGGAGAGGATCTTCCACTGGAACCTTCCGTCACCAAAGCAGAAAGGAGTCACCTGATAGTGTGGCAAGTGATGTGTGGCGATGAGTGAGCCCATAAGGGACAGGCGGAGACGGGAGCTGCCTCTTCTGCATGGTTTATTTTCCCTCCCCTTATTTAAATGCTCTTTTTGTGAAAGACGTTTCACCTCACAATATGTGAGCATTTTTTCCCCTGCTACCTTTATATTACAAAATCTGTCCTATGGTAACAACACAGAGGAGCGAGCTAGTTTACTGCACCAGTGTTAATAGGCAATTTCAGTATATCATGAACAAATCAAAGGATGTTTACTTTCTGCAAACTAGTGAATTACAGAAAGCAATCCAGATGTGGTTTGCTCTGCCACAGTCTAATGTCACTCACTTAATTGATAAGGTCACTTTTTAGCTGTCACTAATAATGGAACTAATGGAAAAGACTTAATAAATGAAACTGTACCATGAAGTACAGAGTATAGAGTTTTCCCCCAGTGTATTATAGAATTGACACACTAATAACAGATGGATTATCAGGATTTATCTAAATGTCCCAAGAGGGCTAAAAGCTAACTGTAAATTACTTTAACTTTCACTTTCAATTCTGACAAATCTTGTTTATATGGTATATAAAACTTTGTTTTCATCAGATTTGGTGGGGTTTTATATTAAAGAAATTAAGGTTACACTATTTAAATAAAATTTCTTGTTCCTATCTCATTAGAACTCTAAAGTTAATGAAGCCTGCTTCTCTGAATATCCTCATTTTTTAGATTGGTTTCACCCATTTTTATACTGACATTTAAGTAATGTATTATTTGAAGTTTAGGAACTATTCTGGGAAGCTTGAGAGCGCTTCAGTACTGGAGGATGTTCTCCAGGAGATTGTGTTACGTACTTCTTGTCCTAGAGGATGGTGGTAGTTGATTCAGGTTTTTCCATGGAAAAAATGTACCTGTCAGCCAGATACTAGGCTGCTCTTAAACTGTTAAGGAGGGGACACTGTGGTGACTGTGGAGTCGACCTAATTAGCTGACAGTAGAATGATTAGGAAAATTGATTTATTTTGTTCTGTATAAGACTACCAAGCAGCTAGTGTTTGCTTGGTATAAGTAACGCTTCAGTGTTTCATCCTTGTCAGCTTAAAACGACATCTTCAAAGGGAAATGCTGCACAGCCAGGAAAGTCAGCATTAATCTTTTCATTGATGGTATCCATTTGAAAAAGTGGGTTTAAATCTAATTTTAACTGATAACCTTTTGAGTTTTCAAAAACCGTGATCTATATGGTTTTTTCCAATATCAAGGAAACTTCCTGAAATTCCTAAAATGTATGATTTACCATTTCTTACCCACTGCTACAAACAAAGTTAAACATAATTTTATGTGCTATTTTAAAAATAAAAACATACAGGAAACAGGTTCTTCAGTTTTCTTGGAAGGACCAGACCACTTCATAGACAAGGTATCAAACACAAGTCTCTAATTGTCTAAGCATTCTTAAGTACCAAGGAACTCCAAGGAACTTTTTCCCCAGACTGTGACACAGAGATATCTGTAAAAAGTATATCAGTGATTTTTTTTTGCATATCTGTGGTTAGGCTAGATTCTAAAACACATGAGACTTAATGAGCCTGGGAGGCTTTTGTATCAATAAGCACATTGGGCACACTTTAAAATTGTGGCCTGTATGTTTTAAAAGAAAAACACCTGTTTTGATAAAGCTGTATAGAGGATAATACTTTGTTTGATCTACATATTAATTTTTCTTCAGAACTGACCACTTTTCCATCACTTGTTTGCTATATCTTTATTTTAAATATGAGTCATTTGAGGCAAATACTTAAAAAAGCATTATTAACCATTATTGGAAATGTAAAAATTCATAAAGAGACACCAAAGTTTCTGGAACTTTTAATCCCACGAAGTCAGTGTCCTAGAGTCAGACACCCTTACCATTGCTCAGAAGCTCTTTACATGTCTGTGTGGCCCAGTGGAGACCGGGAAACCAGGAGCTAAAGAAGAAACATGCAAATGTGTTGGAACCCTGGTTAGAATTGTTTCTTTGAAACTTAGTGAGGTTGACTTCACTCAGAGGCTGTAGGTGTGTGGTGATTTTAGATAATGATCCCAAATCACTGTGGCCCTGTGGACTCATTTCAGGGACTGGAGAGAGCAGATGCACTGTGCAGCTTGTTTTAAGGGCTGTGCTGGTATTGATAATTTTGCTTCTCTTTTCCCCCCATAACACATATATTCTTGTGATGTTTATTTTGGTCAAGGGGGTAATCTTTGGAAGAAATACCAGGATGTAAGCTGTTCACAGGCAGTAAAGGGTTATAAACTGTCATAGCCTCTAGGGCAGAGGAGGCTTGAGTGCTTCTGGGCAGTCTCCCATGTAAAAGACTTAGAACTGAGAGTTCTCATTTTGTTGCATCTGGGTTATATATGAAAGTGAACTATATGAAATTATCAATGCACAGCCATAGCTGGTGTATAAAAAGAGCAGCAGCATATGTCTCAACCTGACACTAGGAATGCAGGTTAAAATCTCTAGGAGGCTAAAGGAAACTGTTTTCTAGAAAGTCAGTATTGAGAGTTATGTTTCTCTAACTGGTGTAGATCCAAACTGGTAAAATAATAATGTATCTCTTACAAGTTGCAACTTGCTAGGAGTGTAAAACGTTCCAGCACAGAGGGCGCAGCACACCTCTCTTCAGCTGGAATGTGTGTGAGCGGAAAGGTTACAGTATAGGCATTGTTCATTTCATGAATTTGAGAGGAGACTTAACATGCAGCCTTTGCAGCAAAACAAAATGCCTCATATTAACCTAAAAATGTGTGTCTTGCAAATGCCATGGAGATGGATATTTATTTCCTAGTAAGTATTATGACTATTACCAAAGGACTCAACCAGATTTAGGGTTCTTCTTAATTGATCATGTTAGGAAAGGGGCTGATGGTGTCCCATTTGGACGCATGGAAAGAGAAGGAAATAAATGTTGAAATCATAAATGCTTTTCTAACAGGGTTGTGCTATTCTGTAACACTAATTGTCTTTTTTTCTCTTAAAAATGAAGTTTTATTAATAATTTTGTCATTTAGTTCTCAATATTTGAATATGTTTTAACTGTTTCTGTCCTAAATTTCTTTTTATCCTAAACATCAGAACTTGCCTCATAAGATTGGGTTCTAGAGTGTCCCATTTGCTGTCTCTTAGAGGCCGAGGCTTCGTTTCTATGAGTAAAAAGCTCATTAGCAATGTAGTTATTTCAGTATTTATTTCTATTACGGAATCCCTGGGATTCAGAATGTAACTTTGTACATGAAATATATATAAATATGTATATGAAACATGTGTGAGGTTCAGTGTGCTTTGTTTTTATCTTTCTTTGGGCTCTAGACGTGGTTTTTATCAGAATGTCCAATAATATGTCCCATGAAACGTCATTTCTGAGAGCCAAGATTGTTCTTTGGCACTGGCTACAGAGTGAGCAGTGTGACTCACGTTACAGATGACACGTGGCAGTGGTCAGGAGGCATTCAGTTGACAGGTAGGAGTGCTGAGTGAGACCTGCCCTCAGCCTCCTGCAGGTGATCACACCCGGTGTGATGAGATGTGTTACAGTGTGCATTTTTGTTTTGTTTTGTTTTTTGAGACAACTGCCTTGGCTGTTTGGAACTCACTCTGTAGACCAGGCTTTCCTCAAACTCCCAGAAATCCACCTGCCAGTGACTCTGAAGTGCTGGAATTAAAGGCATGTGCCACCACCGCCTAGCTCAGTGTAGATTTTAATGACTTGTTGATATACTTGTTCAAGGTCATCCGGTGGGGGTTAAGGAGTGCTGGAATATTTAGAATTAAAAATTTATCAAAAAGACACTGAATGCAAATAACTGAATTTTAAAAATTTTTTTGGCATTCTAAAAGCAACAAAATAGCTTCCACCCACAGAGATAAAACAGTTATGATTTGAGTTTAGGCCCTAAAAATATAGGAGGACAATATATACCCTGACTCTGGGAACAGGAATCTCAGCCATAAACTATAGTTCTCAGTCGGACCAGAAGAGGGAGCTATGGCCATGATTTGCCCTGGAAGCTACCATACAGTAAGGTTTTCCCTTCTTTTGCCCATCTCAAGTTACCCAGGTGATTCTGATCTTCAGGTTGGAGCAGCCCAGCTGCAGTCCCAAACATCTTGTTTCCCAGGAGACAAAGCTTCATTCATTCCTGGCCAGTTGTGGTCTTTGTGTGGTAACCGTGAGGTTACCCCCACCTCAGCTTCATAGTCCTCCTTTTCTGATTCAGGCTTGGGCAGTTGAAAATTAGGGTACTGTAAGCTTACTGTCACCTTAAAGGGGTAAGTGATATTTCCTCTCATGAGCCTGTATTTGCTTGGCAAGACAATTTCTCTTAGTTTTCGTAGAAAGAGGCTATTAGCTTTTTTCTTTCATTTATTTATTTGTTTATTAAAGATTTATTTATTTATTATGTATACAGTGTTCTGTCTGTCTGCTTGCCAGAAGAGGGCACCAGATCTCATTACAGATGGCTGTGAGCCACCATGTGGCTGCTGGGAATTGAACTCAGGACCTCTGGAAGAACAGTCAGTGCTCTTAACCTCTGAGCCATCTCTCCAGCCCCATTTTTTTATTTTTTATTTGTTTGTTTATTTGTCTAGTGTTTCTCTCTGTAGTCCTGAGTGTCCTGGAACTCACTCTATAGACCAGGTTGGCCTTGAACTCACAGAGATCCACCTGCCTCTGCCTCACAAGTGTTAGGATTAAAGACGAACAACACCACCGCCTGACCCATTAGCTTTTCTTGTCATACCTAGTGTCATCTTCATAACGTCTAGTCTTTCCAAGTGTGTGCCCATAAATTCACAGGTGATCTACTGAGAACCCCTGTGGAGAGCATCGCTGACCCCAGTGATGCTGAGGCCTGGCCATAGAAAATACCTTCCCTTTTGATGAGCAGGTCTACAGATGAGAGGGCACCTCAGCAAATGCTGAGACCAGACTAACCAGACATGGAGGCTGCTGCACATGTAGGGTAAGACCTGTGTTGAAGTCCTGGTCCACTGGTTGCTAATTTATGACCCTCTAATAGATATATAACTGCTGTGTGCCCTTGCTATAACACCCATAATTCTTCACTTGCCAAATAAGGTAATGTGTACAGTGCAACACACCCTAGCCCTGTGGGACATTGAGAAGCTAGCTTTTGGGGGTCCCAGAGGTTAGGTATGTAGATTAGTAAGACACCTTCAGGGAATATAGGTTGATGGGGAAAGCTGACTCAGAAATGGTGACATGTGGGGGCTGAGAGATGGCTCAGAGGATAAGAGCACTGACTGTTCTTCCAGAGGTCCTGAGTTCAATTCCCAGCAGCCACATAGTGGCTCACAACCATCTGTAATGAGATCTGGTGCCCTCTTCTGGCCTGCAGGGATACATGCAGGCAGATGCTGTATACATGATTAATAAATAAATCTTAAAAAAAAGAAAGAAATGGTGACATGTAGTCAAGTATTGTGACTGTACATTCAAAACAGGGGTTGAACACTGGAATGTTGTCCCCTTAAAATAATATTTGGCTGCAGGAACTCCCATCTGTTCATCAGTGTTCTAAGGCTTTTGTGGTCCTAAGATTTAGGTGATTCCCAAAGAAGCAGCAGTACTTTGACCCTGTCAGTGACCTTTTCTTGTTGCCTTCCACCCCCAATTTAAGGGAAAGGAGATTGATCCTGAAAATGAAACACAGGAAGACTTGCTAATTTCATTTCTATTAAGACAGACAGGAGCATGGAAGTAGTGGTAAAGTTGACAATAACCATTGAAGCATACTTGATACCTGTTGCTTATAATGCTTTATAACAAAACCAAGCTGAGCACTTATAAATGAGCAGAGGACAGACACAGAACTTAGTAAAACATCAAATGCACAACAGAGCGGAAGTGGTGTCCAGGAGTCGTCTATGCTTTTCATAGGATGTAGAGCTTAGCATTACTCTTCCCAAGCAAGAAGGCAAATTGCATCGTTTTGTTTGTTTGTATTTCGAGACAGGGTTTCTCTGTGTAACTTTGGCACCTGTCCTGACACTCTGTAGACCAGGCTGGCCTCGAACTCACAGTGATCCACCTGCCTCCCGAGTGCTGGGATTAAAGGTGTGTGCCACCACCACTGGGCCAAAATTGAATCTTTGGAGATATTAGCAGGGCATCTCAGGTGCAGACAACCCAAAGTGGAGTAAATGTTCAGAAACTGGGTTTTCCTGTCAGCACCACAGTGATGGTCTCAAGATTCTTTGTTGCAACAGCTCATGAGATCGTGCATTACTCAACAATTAGCAAGACACCTGTCATTCCGTGCAGCTGCTTGTTTCTTTTCCTACTGCCCTTCTCAAACAAGCCTGCCTTCTTTTACCTTTGGCTCATCCCAGAGGTCTGTGCTTTGAGTTCCAAGTTTGGGGGTGAATTTTCAGCTACTGGCCTTCCATGCTCTCTGGTTTAGTCTGCATCTGTGTGGAGGCAGGCTGTGGGGTGGGGGTGGGGGGACATCTGTGCTTCCTCCTTGGAGAAGCTACCTAGGGTTCTTCACAAAGAACTAGGAGCAGCAGCATAAAGCATTCTTCACTAAAAGCATGCTTTTCTGATTCTCAGGCTCTCTAGCACGTATATTTCCAGGGGGTCTTGGAGATGGGCAGAAACTGGGCAAGCTGAAGTGGCAGGTTTTGAGATGGGTTAGAGAAACATCAGCCTAAGGGTTTTTGAAAGCGTCCACACCATAATTTCTGTTCTTTGAAGTTGCAGAGGAATTTCTGCTGCCGCCTCTGAGCAAGCTAAAGGAAATGTCATGGAATCAGCTTAGTGAGTTGCTTCAATGGACACTTCATCCAAGCCGATAATAAATAGGACTTACATAACTCAGCAGGTCACAGCACTAACTAAGCCCATTATAGGCCATCAATCCACATCTATTTCCTGGCTTTTATAGCTGCTGCTGGAAAAGAAAGGAGGGGGTAAGGATTAGAGGGAGAACATCTGTGTGCCCAGAATAAACCTCCAAGGCTGCACACCCCTCTCCTCTCTACACTCCCTCCTCGGCTTACTCTCAGGGACCTGCTAGTCCACTGCACTTGCCACCAGGAAGCTCACAAACCCCTTCCAAGCTGTTCTGTGTGACCACTGCTTTAGCCTGGTTGTTTTCTCTCTGAGTCTTGATTTCCATTCTAAAACACAACAGTCCTGGGCCAGATGGGTTCATAGGATAGCTTTCTGCCCCAGGATTCTCATCAGCGGGAGTACATATAAGTTTGGTGGGGGGGGGGGGCGGAGGGGACAGGTCTCTCCACCATCTGTGACCAGGATCCGTTATGTGTTAGTGGATCTTCCTAAGGAAAAACACAAGCAAATGTCACTGAAGGCTGGCACAGGTGAGGTTCTTGACTGTGAGACCCACGGAGAGAGACAAGCTTGACCAACACTCCCCATCCAGGATGCTGACACAGGAGAGGATCAGAGGGTGGAGACTATGTGGAGTAAGCAGGAATTGCAGATGAAGCATTTGCAGCCTCCCTGAGGTCTGGGCACAGTCCAGCCAAATGAGAGCTTGCTTGGGCTACACATCTACCTAAAGCAGGCACAGGCCTGAAGGATGGGGCATCTTAACAGTGGTGATCGCCAGCCTCAAGCTCAGGGAGCTTAATGCTTCAGAGGATTCACCTCTACTCCAGAAGGGTGGACAATGAATGCCCCGAACTCCAGCCGAAGTGCTCCTAGGGAGATAGCATCCCCACGCTGAAAGGTCATTGTACACAGCCTGCATTGTAGAGCCCACCAGCTGACATGGCTAGACAGTACTGGTAAAGAAAGGGAAGAGCAGGCAAAGTTGCCTTGGGCAAAGGTTTTTGCAGCAGGACATGACAGAAAAGCTGGGGAGGGGCCAGGGAGTTGAGGATTCATGCAAAGACCCTTTTCAAGCAGCAGTCAAATTTCCAGCCCTCTTTTGGGAGGTCCTGGCCCAGTACAGGAATGCCAGAAACATCCTTTGGGCAGGAAGGCCAGGCCATCACTCCCCCGCCCCAATTCTGGGGCTCAAATGATAAATGCTAAAAGGTGAGGGTGACCTGCTGGGTAGTGGGGCAGGCTGGCAGCCACGTGACCCCCTCCCCAGAGCGGCGACGTAGTGGAAGATATGACATTAATTATCGTAGAGCAGGAAGGGATTTCCAGGAGATGAACAGGATCCCAAAAAGAGGTGGCCGCTGTTGCCTGAGATTTCTGTCCTGCCCAGTTCCACAGCCGTTCAGTCCCAAAGAAACACACAGAGGTCTACATTAATTATAAACTAGTTGGCCTAGTAGCTCAGGCTTCTTATTAACTAATTCTTACATCTTAAATTAACCCATAAGTCTTGTCTGTTTAGCCACATGGTTTTTATCAGCGAGACATTCTCATCTTGCTTCCTCTGTGTCTGGATTATAACTGCAGACTGAGCCTTTCCTCTTCCTAGAATTTTTCTGTTCTGGTCACCCTGCCTATACTTCCTACCTGGCTACTGGCCAATCAATGTTTTATTAAACTAATACAAGACCATTGCCCCACAGCAGGCCCCTGAGGCAAGTGGTGGCTTTCATGTAGCCCCAGATCTCTCAGGGCCTCACCTCCACTTAGGAACTCAGAGGACTCCTTCCTGCAGGGCTGGACTCTGCCACCATTGCTGCATCCCTTTTGGAAATCTACCTGCCTGAGCTTATCAGAGTACAGTTGGGGTCCAGAGCCAGGCCCAATGCTTGACACCATGATGGGGAAAGTTGTGTCCTCTGTTAAGATGAGACAGAGGGTGGGCATGTTTGTGTGAGTCTTCTGCCCCATAAGATAATTAGTGCCAGAATGGAATCTCAGGGTCTCTTGCTGTCAGTTACCTTGAGCAGATACTTGGATAATGTGAGAAGCCCTGATGGCATAGCTCTAAGGGTCAGGGGAAGAAGTTCCATTTGGGAACCCTAACCAGTCCCAGGGAGAAGGCAGTGGTTATTATATAGGAACGGTGTTTGTAGAGGCTGAAGAAGAACATGTGACCCACTAGGCTGAGTGGCAGAAGCTTCCTGGCCCTGCCAAGCTGCCTCTGCTTCTCTGCAAGTCCATCTCCCCCTAGGGTTGAAGGTTGGTTCTGAAGAGAGCTGAGAGAGCTATTTTGCTCTTCACTGCCCTCATCTTTCCCCTCATGAATTCAGCATCAAGGACTACAAGCAAATCCGGTGGACACAAGGTTCAAGAAACAGGATTGTGAGTACCCAGGCCTGGGTGTCCTTCCAGGGCCTATTTGCCCTTGTTGAAAGAGTCGAGAAGTCAGCAAGGACTATTCTAGAAAGTTTCCCAGGCTGGGCAGGAGGACAAGAACATCGAGATCATTACAAAGACTGTGAAGGTCAGGTCTGTGTCCATCAGCTGGTTGTCCTGTGCCCTGGTCTGACCTGAGCACTAATAGGCTGCATAACAATGTCTAGCAGTCCCCACTCCCCAGTTATGACAACAGAAACTCTCTAGATGCTCTAAATGGTCCCTGGGAACAAAAGCATCCATCCATTTGAGAACCATGGTGTTAGAAGACAGGTAACCAAGGACTCTAGGATGGCCCATCCTCCTTATTCTGAAAGCCTTTCCACCTGATGTTCTTTTATCATTATTATTTGATTTGCATTTCTCTGATGACTAAGGATATTGAACATTTCCTTAAGTGTCTTTCAGCCATTTTAGATTCCTCTGTTGAGAGTTCACTGTTTAGGTCTGTACTCCATTTTTTTTTATTGGATTATGTGTTCTTTTGGTGTCCAATTTCTTGAGTTCTTTGTATATTTTGGAGATAATTTTATCATTATTATTATTATCATTAGTGTATTGCCATGGGTATTGTGTCCCCTGGAACCAGAGTTACAGACAGTTGTGAGCTGCTATGTCGGTGCTGAGAATTGAGCCCAGGTCCTCTGGAAGAGCAGTCAGTGTTCTTAACTTCTGAGCCATCTCTGCAGGCCACCTGATGTTCTTTTGGTTTTATGAGACAGGGTTTCTCTCTGTAGCTTTGGCGCCTGTCCTGGAACTCGCTCTATAGACCAGGCTGGCCTTGAACTCAAAGAGATCTGCCTGCTTCTGCCCCCCAAGTGCTGGGATTAAAGAAGTGTGCCACCACCACCCGGCGCCACCTGATGATCTTGCTGTAGCCTCCTCAGGGGTAAAATGTCCCCTTTGGGAATCTGGTAATGATCTTAACCCTCTTCCCATGATGTGGCTTTTACCATTCATTTGAAGGGAGGATGGCTAATCACAGGGTGAATGAAAGAAACATCTGCCCATGGGGAACCAGAACTGGATAGCAGCAAGCTGGGTCAGCCTCCTGACTCTAAAAATTTCATGGACACTGGTGTAGGAGTGACAGGGACAACAGGAGTACAGGAGGAGACCCTACCCATTTGGACATCTGACATGAGTCCATGCCCCTCAGGCAAGTTGCTGTGTGCTCACCCTCGCTTAGAACCTTGCAGGTCGGCTGCCCTGACTCAGACTGCTGTGTGTGACCTGTGACTATCACATCACAGGATTATTTCTTGTAGCTAAATGACCTCAACACCCGCCAGGTGTACCTGTGCCTGAAGGCAGGGGATGGGCCTGATGAACTCAGAGGCGGCCTCGAGTTCAGGGTTCTAGAGTGGAGTGGTGGGGGAGGGAGAAACACTAAAACTAGCAGGGATCTTCAAGGTCTGTGGATAGCTCTGCAGTGTATTGTAAAGACACCTAGTGTTAGTTCCTACCCTGGCTCTCTGGGTCTCAGTTTCCTTGTAGGCTTTGGGGGACATGATATATAAAATCCTCTCTTGTCTAGGAACTTATATGATAGGGCTTTTTGGGTCCTTTCTGTCAGGTGAGTCACACATTACCCTATAAAATGATTATTCTAGCTAGGTTATAACCGAGAAGGCTGAGACTTGCCCCAAGACACAGTCAGCAGGTGGTGGTCATGTGATCAGGCCTGGCCCCTGGGTGGCGCTGTTGAGCACGCCAGTGGCTCTGCAAAAGGCCAACTAACTGGAGGATGGAAGGGCAGGGCAGGTGCCCAGTCCAGAGAGGAGGGGTTGAAGATGACAAGGTTTGGAGCTCCAGGGACTGGGTGGTGGCAGTGCTATTAATGGAAACAGGGAAGTCCGGAGGAGGAGCAGGATTGGGGCCAGGAGATGATGAGTTCATCCTTAGACATGCTGACCCTGATCTGCTAACAGTGGGATATTTCAGCTGAGGTCTAGCCACAATTCAGTGAGGAAAAATTAAGACCTGGTAAATATCCCTGACCAAAGCCAAATCCCCAAGCTACTCTTGCTGTGTCCAAGGTTCCCTGGCCTGGGGCTGAGGCTGCAGTGTTTGAATGGTATCCGCCTAGGCCCAAATTCAAGTCATGCACTGGCCACTGGGGGTCACTACTTTGCAAAGACCTGGTGGACCTGCCGAGGTGTGCCCACAGGAGGGACATCCTAGAAGAGGGTTTAGAGCCAGGATCCCCCTCACAGGAGACAGAGGTCTTTCCCCAAGAGTCTGATTAACCTTCTCCAGCTGGCTCTAATGACCTTGGAACTGGGAAGAAAAGGCCACAGAGCCCCCTCACCTCAAGGGCTCTGAGAACAATTCTCCCAGCCTCCCTGGGGGACACAGTGTTCAGGGCTCCAGTGACCTCGCTGGGAGCAGGAGCCCAGCTGTTTCAAGCCTCCACATGTCTCCCCTGACATTTGCGTCAGCAACTCTGCCCTTTGACTTTTCCCTCCCCAGAGAGGAGGGTGGAGGCAATTGGGACTAATTATTTGCAGTTCGATTTGGCCAGCAGTTTATTGGGGTTTGGCCTGGCTTTCTGGTCTCCCGCACCCCAGCTTTATGGTCTTGGTCTCCTGGGGAAGCTAAGGAACAGAAGGCAGAGTGGTGTCTTGGTCTCCTGGTGCTGAGAGCCCTGTGGGAAGGCACGCTTGTAAAAGGGCTTAGAAAGGTGTCCCCACGCTTACACCCCCTTGAGCCAGCCTCCTGCTGTGCTTGGATTTGTTGGGACATGTACCCAAGTGAGCTGGGGCCAGAAAAGGGGATGCCAGTCTCCTGGCTGCTTGCCCAGGCTGGGGGTGGTGGTGGTTGCAGGGCTCAGAAAAGCTGGGGGTGGAGCATGCACTGTGGAGTCCTTGGGGCTCCCTGGGCCCTGGGTCCATGAGGTGTCTGGTTCCCTCTATATTTGGCCTCGGCATTACGGACATGCCCTCAGAGGGGCAGCCAGCCAGCCGTACCCATGATGTCTCCTTGCAGGGTCTGGATTATTTGAGGGTTCTGGGGGAGGCAGCCACATCCCAGGAGGGCTGAGAGGTTTAAGGGAACATTCCCTCCCAGCTCCCAGTCAGAAAGGAGTCAAGGGTAGATGGCATAGAGAATTGGCCCTGAAACTTTTCTCAGAATTCCCGGTACGCGTACTAGAATGTTCCTTTTGCACAGGTTCCCCAAGGAAGCCTACTCTCTGCAGTGGCAGGGGTGAGGCGGGGTGTGATCACAACCCCTTCCCTTAGGGCCTAAAAGTTTTCTAGCTAATCAGGTACCATCCCTCAATTAAAAACCAAATCCCTTTATGCAGGATACACCTATAGAGTCCCCAAACTTGGGAGGCTAAGACAGGAGGATCCCCAGATCCAGGCCAGCCAGTGCTATCTCGGAAAATGAGACTGTGAAAAATAAATGAAAATGGGGACCACCCCGCCACATACATAAAACAACTTCCTCCATTACAGGTTTCCCAGGAGCCACTGGAAGGAAAGGTGGCTTTTGGTTCTCAGTGTTTGCAGTTTCTCGGGTCACTAGTATTTCCAAAAAAGCAAGTGGGCTCTACCACCAACACCACCCTTTTTCTGCTGAGTGCACACATGCCCGGAGGAGGGACTGACAGTGTCCCACTGAGGAAAGTGGCTTTTGGATCCTCTCTCCACTTGAGAAACCCCACACCTCACTGGACTGTCCTTTCTCCTCCAGCTGCAGACGGGGTCGCACACAGCAGTAGCTGGCTCCAAGCGCTGTTGCTAGACTCTTGGTCCACTCCTTGGCCAGAGCTTAGTACCACCAACAGCCAGCGCTGTTCTGGGAGACCCTCCTGAGCACATGGCCCGCTCTCAGCACCAGTCACCTTTGTCTCACTGTGCCTCCTCCCTGTGCCGCTACCCTACTCACTGCACACAGGACAAGCAGAGAGGGAGTAGGCTCACACATTCCCACTGGAGATGTCGAGGACCAACGCATACCTCACTGTTGGCTGCAGGACCCAGTCTCAGTCACATGACTGCCAAGCTCCCTGAGAAGGTGCTGCTGCGGCAGATGTCTGGTTCAGAGAGGCCTGAGCACCACCTACTTCCTGGCCCTGGGATCTGAGACTCATCCCTCTTTGACTTAAGTTTCTTATTCTATAAAATGGGTGCATGAGTTGCTTGTCACAAGGCGAGGGTAAACACTGAAGCAGACAATGTCTGTGAAAGTCCTTTATGAACTACAAAGGTTATGTAGGGTAGTTATTATTCTTATGGGAAACTAGTAAATGGGGGAAGAAAGAACACCCCCAAAGCTGATCTCAGCTTGTGGGTACAAAGGCCAGGTTCACACCCACCTGTGGTCTGGTGTCCCACCAGCCCTGCTGAGGAGCCAGTCTGAGCCGTCACTCAATGAAGTCTTGGCTGGAAAGCAGCATTCTGGCCTGTGGTAGGGAGGGGCCCAAAATTCAATTTACAGGGATGGGGGACACTGCTGTTGATTGCCTGCCCCCAAACAGTAGAAAGTAAGTGGAGGCACTCCCCAAGAAGAAGCTCCTTTGGGTGGCCTTGAGAACTATATGCCTAGTGTTTCAGAGAAGACCTGGTGCTCACACACACAGGCATTCAGTCTTTAGTGGTGCAGTAGGGGACGTGCTACCACCCCTCCCCCAGTCTTTAGTGAGCCTCAGTTTCCTTATCTGTAAAGTGGGGACAGGTCCTTACCCAGGATGGCCGGTGTGCAGTCAGGAGGCCCCAGAAAGGGAACTGAGGCCAGGCTGCCTATCCCTGTCTGGAAAGGAACAGTAACCTTGGCCTTGAGCAGTGGCCAAGGGGGCAGGTTTCCTGGCCCAGTTAGGCTCCAGCTCCGCCCCCTCAGCCAGCTGCTCAGCAGCCAGCTGTCATGAAGTCATTGCCACCTTCCCAGCCTGGTCTGCCTGCCTGCCGGCATCCCCCTTCCCTCTCTTGCCCTGCCCCGCCCCAATGCTGACATCCCATTTGGCAAAAAAGGTGGAAAAGCCGCTGACTCTTCCAGACCCTGAGTTCATTGACTGGTCAGGGCCCACTTGCCACACACTGGTCATGAGGGAGAGGCCCTTGCAGGGCCCAAAGCCCCCAGCCTCACCTGCCAAGACATTCCTATAACTCCAGCCATGCCCTGCACTCTGTAACCCATACTCTCTTCCTTGAGCCCCCGCAAAGATCCTACACGCAGCCCCCCCATGCACAGCACCTCCCACAAAGGACACACCCAGCACACATACCATTTCTTTATACTGTGCAATGATTTCTTGGCCATGGCCACAGCCACAGCCACTCATGCATCTATCCCTGATCTGTCTGTCCCCTTGAACTTCCCTAGATCAAAAGACTTGTAGGCTGAGCCAGAGGGGGATGGGGGTGGAGTAGTGGGTGTGGGGAAGGGATGTGAGGAGGCGGGTAGGAGCAGAGTAGTGGTGTGGGATAGGGGTGTGGGGAGGGGGTGGAGTAGTGGGAGTGGGGTAGGGTTTGGGGAGGTGAGTGGTGGTCCTCTGGTCTAGAAGGTGACTATGTCACAGAAGCAGGCAGCAAATGCTGAGACTACTCTTCACAGTCAGTTGATGTCTTCCCTGCTCACTGGTGGAAACCGGCCTGCGAGGGTAAGCAGAGGAGGTCGAGTTGCACAGCTGAAGTGCTGTGAGTGTTTCCAGGGTGTGCCAGAGGCTGGATGAGGCTGCCCTTCTCCTTTAGCCACTTTGGCCAGCCTGGTCTTATGCAGAGTTCCAAGCCAGCCAAAGCAGTCCAATGAGATAGGGTCTCAAAACAGTATATCTAGTCTTCCTCCAATCACACTGTGCCCAAGCCTCTCAATAGGCAGAACTAGCTTCAACTGGCCTCTCTACAGCCTTCTCAGGTCCACCACCCAGATGGGCACTGGGTGAGACTTTCACCCTCTGTGCTAGGGGCAAGGTCATTGGAAGCTATCCTGAGGAGGCCCTGCTACTGAGCCACAGCCTTCGCTGGCTTAGAATGTGATGTTAAGCTTGGCCTTGCCTCCCCAGACACCCTCCCTCCTGCCCCTCCTCTCTGTCTTGATGTCCATCTCCAGGTTTCACACATTGGCCTTGTCTCCCCAGACACCCTCCCTCCTGCCCCTCCTCTCTGTCTTGATGTCCATCTCCAGGTTTCACACATTGAAACCTTCTGCCACCACCCAACCTTAGGCTTCCCTGTGAACTTTCCACCGACAGTCCCACAGGCAGTAACTTCTCCTAGGAGGCGCTTAGTAGAGGCCCAACAAAACTGCTGAATGAATGACCACACTAGGTGATGTCCCCTGCCCTACCCTCTCCCAGATCACTGGTGGGGGTTCTGGGGTCCAATAGGGAAAAGCCAGGGGAAGTCTGGGAGTTCTGTATGATGGTTGTGACCTGACTTCAATGCAGTATGGTACCAGGGGGTTGCATCTGCAAAGTTACTCCAGACACCAGGACTGCTGGCTTCATTCTCTCTGGCTCAGAGCAGGAGCAGACCCAGGCTGGGGAGTCCTATATTGTAAATAAAGCTGCTGCCCAGAATAGTCCAGAACATTTGCAACCCTGGAAGCGAGGCAACAGGAGTATCTGAAGCACCTTCCCGCAGATGCACCTCCCCCTTCACACACACACACACACACACACACACACACACACACACACACACACACACAGGACAGGATCCACCCTGAGAAGCCACGCACAGGTCAACATCCTGCTTCCGGCAGGCCCTCCTCCTGAAGACCTCACAGAGGGGTGTTTGTTCGCAGTGGGCGAAGGGAGAGATGCTAATCGCCACAGATCGCTGCTGCTCTGGGCTGAAGGTCAGGAGGTAAGGCGACCCACGGTTATAAATAACTGTGCCAGGCTGCTGAGGGCAGCTCACTGGATCCGCACCCCTCCCTGGCCGACCAGTCAGATTGATTTCTGGCCTCCCAGCCACCACGGGAACTTGAACTCCAGAGAGCTGACCTTTGGGGGTGGCACGCAAGGTCAGGCCAGGCTTCCTGGGCTTCCCTGTATACTAAATTAAGGCAGTTGTACCTCTGCCAGTCAGAAGAGACCAGAAGGTGGAAGTCTTTGAGCATGCGACCCCCAAACGCAAGTACCTGATCGTGCACCCCACTCTCCCAAGCCAGTCCTCAAAACTGCTCCAGCTGAGATAGGGAGGCCCAGAATGTCTCAGCCAGGAAGGGACATCCCAGCCTCCAGAGGCCTGATCTGATATGGAGTTGACCCCAGAGACGTGTGTTCTCTGCTAGATGGAAACAAGAGTCCCCAGTCTCACTCTGGAAGACTAAATGGACAGGCTGTAGTGGACAGGGAAGCAGGCATGGTTCCCTACCGCCTTATGGACAGAAAAGGGAGGGAGATTTGACCCGTAGGGTAGGGGAGGTATGCCTCCTATTTTTAAAAAAACTTTCTTTGGGGTGGAGGGTGGGGTTAAAGCCCACAGGCCAACCGTTAGACAATGTACAGCTGAGGGACTTAGCACAAGGTGAACATAAAACCATGTGGCCAGTACCCAGATCAAAACACAGCACCAGGCAGAGGATACAGGGATGGGATTGTAGTTCAGTTGGTAGAATCCTTGCCTAGCTTGTGAAGCCCTGGGTTCCATCTCTGGCACCATTGATGGAGCTTGCACTCAGGAATTATAACAAGTAGAAGATTGACGTTCAGAGAGTTTGAGGCTACCTGGACTACATGAAACCTTGGCTCAAAAGCGAAGAAAAAGGACCCCTCAAGTCAGCACATACCACCACCAAAAGCTCATCAAAAAATCTTACCCATGGAGCCAGTTCCCTGACAACTCTAAGGGTGAGCCCCATGCCGCCCCATAGGCTGTGGCCAGTTTTTAACAAGCGTACATGTGACATGGCGTTACACAGTACCTACTGTGTAGTGTGGTGTTTGTTTTGCTCAGTGTCCTGTGAGATCCAGCCATGCTGTCTTGGGCAGTCCCAGGCTACTCATAGGTCACTGGTCTTGCTGGGAGCTTGTCACTGTGTGACTCTCATAATTTAGCCACCCATTTTACTGTTGACGGACACGGGTGGGTTCCAGTTCCTGGCAACAGTGCCTAGCATAACTGGGCCCACTCCAGCCTCTGCCCTCGGATCCATAGGACAGGCATGTTCTTTAGCTCAGATCATTCAGGGAGTGCTGACATCTCACCAGCGCGGTCGCAGAACAGCCCAATGTTAGTTTTTGGTTTTCATTCTAAAAAGAGAGGTTGCCTCTCTTTTTTTTTTCTTCCTTCTTAGTAGAAGGCACAAAAATGCAAAAAAGAAAGGAAAATCACCATTACTACATTTAGAGGTCTCTAACTAGTCCAGCCAGTCAGTGGCTGTTTCCTGAATCTCTCTTGTAGGTCAAACTCAGGACAGAGAAAGCTTGTTTCCCCGGCAGGCAGCCCGGAAGACTGGGCAGAGTCTGGCCAGCAATGGCATCTTCCAGGGAGCCTCTGGCCACCCTCATCATGCTCCATAACCCCCATTACTGCTCCTTGCCCCCTGCAGCCTCCATCTTGCAGGGCTCCAGATCACAGGGCTACTCAAGGCAGAGCCAGGCCTCAGGGCAGCCAGCACCCCAGGATTCAACACTGGTTAGCCAGATGGTCTGAAGAGTTTGTTGCATTTGGGAGAGGGGCAAGTGTAAGAGGGAGTGCATGGGAGGCAGTAAGCATTGTCAGGGGCTGCTATAATGAGGTGGGGTGAGAATCAACCTTCTGGAGGAGACTGCCTAGATGGGAGGCCTCATAGGCCCTTGCCCTCCGTCCCAAGGGTTTAAGGGAGACTGGGCTTTTTACTTAATCTTATTACAGTGCTAGACATTGAACCTGGGGCCTCACACATATGAGGTGGGCACTCTGCCTATGAGGTATATAGTCTCAGCTAAGTTATCCAGCCTGGCTTTGAACTTGCTGTGCAGGCTAGGCAGGCCTTGAACTTTTGGTCCTCCTGCATCAGCTTCTGTGCCCCCACACGCAGCCACCAATGTGTTTCTCTAGCAAGAACACTCTCTGGATGTTCTGAGGCACAGGAGACAAGAACAAAGGCCCAGGTTATAAGCAAGTGGTGCCATGGTAGAGGTTTCTGCCTTACAGAGGGTAGGGAAACAGGGTAGAATTGCAGACCTAGGAGGAGATGCAATTGGCTGAGGTCTGGGGAATTTCTTTCCCATCTTTCATACACATGAGTCCACTTTGGTCTGTTAGACTTGAGGAGAACTGAGCCAGTCCTGGGAGCCCTAGGACTGGAGAGAGATTTGTTCATTCATTCACCCTTTCATCTTTTCATTCAGCAGTAGGAGGACCTGCGCTGACATATGTTTTCCTAGGAAGGAAGACCTAGTATGTTACATTCCCATGCCTGAGCACCTAGCATTCATGCAAAACCCTGCCAGAGTATGAAGCACAGTCAAGGACTACTTTCCTGCCCTAGTGGCTGAGGTGGGCTCCTTGGGTTGGATGCAGGCTGAGCAGCTGCTACAAGCCTAAAGCCCATGGACGGGATGTCCAGACCAGGGGTACAGAGCCTGAGCCCCACCCTCTCCTGCTCAGTCTGGGCCAGCTCCCCTCACCTCTCATTGCCAACTCACTATCTCCACTTGGTTAGTGATCGGCCTCTTAAGCCTGGTGTGCTCACAAGGGCAGCCCCCAAACTGCCTGGTGTGCTCACAAGGGCAGCCCCCAAGCTGCCACTCCTGTAGTCTCCTCTCCCTGCTTGGCTAACCACAATTACCTCTGCCCACACAGCCTTAGAGTCATCCATTCATTGCTCACCTGATGTCTCTGCCAGAAAATGCCCTCAGCTCTACCTTTAGCATTGTGTGTATTCAGAGGAGCCCAGAGTGGTGGCTCACGCCTATCATCCCAGCACTTGGAAGGCAGAAGCAGAACAGTCATCAAATTCAAAGCCAGCCTGGTTCTATACAGTGAATTCCAGGCTAGCCAAGGTTACATAGCAACAACCTGCCTCAAAAGAGAAAATAATAACAAAAAGCATATATTCACATGGAAGCCCCTCTTTTAAAAAAGATCTTGATTCATTTTAATTATGTGCAGGTGCCAAGTGGCCAGAGGAATTGGATCCACCAAGAGCTGGAGTTGCAGGCAGTTTTGAGACACCTGATGTGGTTGCTGGTTGGTTTCAGAACTCAAGTCTGAAAGAGTAGTACATGCTCTTAACCACTGAGCCATCCCTCCAGCCCCCCAGGAGCCACGCTTCACACCTAGTCCCAGCCGGCGTCGGCACTCACTGGATGCTTACAGTAGCATCTGCTCTTCCCCTTTCCTTCAGTTCCAGGCATCACAGCCAGATTGATTTTATTAAGTGAGTCAGATCATGCCATTTGCCTGGTCCCCATCCTTCAGAGGAAAAGCCGAAGGCTTTACCCACCTCTATCTGCCCCATCTCATCTCCGATACCGCTCATTTAGGTCGGCTACTGGCTTTGTTCTGTGATGACACAGCCCATGTACCCGCCCCAGGGCCCTTGCACTGGCTGTTCTCTCTTGGCGCCTCCTCCCCCAAGTGCCACCTTCTTCATTTCTTCATGAAGGTTCTTATCCAGACTGTCTTCCTTCCTTCAGGACCCCCATGCTGATCACTCTCAGTGCCCAGAGCGTGCTTTATAACCCATTCTGTACTGAGAGGACCCAGAAATGGCTGCTTCTTGAACTAGGATGGGAAATAGGCAAGATGTGACCAGAGTATCTAAAGCCTCAGAAAGGAAGGAGGGTCACCCGAATGTGGGTGTGTCCGGCGGTACTGGAGCAGCAGCACAGCACAGCAGGTAGGGCTGGGTTGTATAACCCAGAGGTAAAACACTTTCGCCAGCTTGTGACAACCAATCAGTGGGAGAGAAGAGCCCAGGTGTCACGTGGCACAGAATGTCAGGGGCTCCTCAGCAGAGGCCTCACAGTGTGTACCAGCCAGGGTCGAGGTCAACAGTAGCATGGTCAAGTTAGCACTGTGGACTAAGGTGTGACGAAAATGGCACTGTCCCTTTGTCACCTGGCTCTCCAGGGCTCACAACCCTGGTTTGGTCATGTGAAGAAACAGCAGACCAAAAAAAAAAATTGCATTTTTTGATATTTTGAGAGAGGGTTTTGTGTAGCCCTGGCTGACTTTGAACTCACTTTGTAACTGAGGATTGCCTTGAACTTCTGACTCTCCTGTCTCCACCTCTGAAATACTGGAATTATGGGGGTGTTCTGCCATACCCAGCTTCCAGCAGGCAAATTTTGGTTTAAGGGCATCTACAAAATAACTGACTGGGGGCCTGGAGAGATGGCTCAGAGGGTAAGAGCACTGGCTGCTCTTCCAGAGGTTCCGAGTTCAATTCCCAGCAACCACATGGTGGCTCATAATCATCTGTAATGAGACCTAGTGCCTTCCTTGTATGCTTAATAAATAAATAAATCTTAAAAAAAAAAAGAGCACAAAATATCTGACCGGGATCCCTCAAAAGTACTAGAATCATCAAAGTGAGAACTGCTTTGGCCGAGAGAAGCCTCTAGAGGGGAGACAATGAAATGGAATGTGCTATGTGGAGGGGTCCTGGGACGGAAAGGGGTTAGCGAACAAAGATCTGGTGAAAGGGACTAGAGAAGTTTCCATGGCTAATAATTACTACTGGGTGTGGTGACACTGTAACTCTAACTCGGAAGCTGAGGCAGGAGGATGGTGCGTTTGAGACCAGCTTGAGCTACATAGACTCTGATATATATATATATATATATATATATATATATATATATATATATATATATATATATATATACACACACACACACACACACACACACACACACACACACATATATATCAGCCACGTGGCACACGCCTTTAATCCCAGCACTAGGGAGACAGAGGCAGGCAGATCTCTGAGTTTGAGGCCAGCCTGGTCTACAGAGCTAGTTCCAGGACAGGCTCCAAAGCTACAGAGAAACCCTGTCTCAAAAAACCAAAACCTATATATATATATATCCATAGCAATAAATGAAACATGTCATTGATGGAGAAACTATGATGGGGAGGGGCATGGGGAAGTCTTGTACTGTGTTCTTCTTTTTCTACGAATCTATAACTACCCTAAAGATACATTCTGGGTTTTTTGTTTGTTTGTAAATCACATTCTCTGAGATGGGCACGGTGGAACATACCAATAATCAAGCACTCAAGAGGCAGAGGCCAGAAGATGATGAGTTTAAGGCCAACTCGGGCTACAGCGTAAAAGCCTGTCTCAAAAACAGCTGAATAAGAGCAAGCTAGATGATTTACGACAGCCTGCCAGGCTGAGTTTCTTCTCTAGAGCCCCTGTGAAGGTGGAAGGGGAGGGATAAACTCGACAGTGTTGCCCTCTGACCTTCCGAGGCATACCAAGGAATGGGCATGCCCCCATACCTCATACACACACAACAACCGTAAAGAAAACAAATATTCTTTTTTTTAAGTAATTTTTTAATATATATTTTATAGTTTATTTAACTTTATTTTTTATGTGCATTCGTGTGAAGGTGTCAGATCCCCTGCAACTGGATCTTAACACAATTGTGAGCTGCCATGTGGGTGCTGGGAATTGAACCCGGGTCCTCTGGAAGAGCAGTCAGTGCTCTTAATCACCGAGCCATCTCTCCAGCCCCCGAAAACAAATATTCTTAAAGCAAATTTTAAAAAATCACATCACCCAAGCTGCCATGCCCCTCCGTGGCTTTTCCTGTTTATACCTTTTCACCATTTAAACTACTGTACATTGACCTCACGTATTCTATGACCTGGACCTTCTCTGGGATTTAAACCCCCTAAGGGTCTCTGTCTGTCCTGTGTGCCCAGAACTTCAGCCAATCTGACAATAAGTATTTGTTGAATGATAAATTTCCACAGATAGTCTGTTAGCTTTTCCAAGTGCCCTCTGTGCCTAAATACATTGCCACTGTTGTAAGATAAACACAAGATTATGTTTCAGTGCTCGGCTCTCTGATCGCTTTTCCATGCTACTGTCCTCCACTGACATTTTCTAGCCTGTGCTGATGTTTGCAGGCCAGCAAATGGTTGATATTCAAGAGGCAAAGGCTTTGGGGCGTCTCTCCCTCTGTGTCGGCTCTGCCAGGCTGCCACATGGGCAGGAGGGCTGGAGTGATGCCATGGCCAGCGGAGGCCACTCCCTCCCTCTGACATCAGATCTGTGGGTGCTAGATCCTGCTTGGTGGTGAACCAGGTGCGTCAGAACCCAGGGATTAAATAGATTTGGAAATCCACTGACTTGTCTTCTACCAGCCAGAAGCTGAGAAAGGGCAGCCAGATCGTTGGCTGGGAGCAGTCAGCCCTTCTCTCCAGATGCCTGTCAGCTGTTTCTCAGCTGCTGTTGTCTGGTTTGTAGTGTGGAGGATGGAACCCAGGGCCTTACACAGGCCAGGTGCTCTACCCCACCTGTTTTGCTGGTGGCCTGGGCGGGCCTCTAGGGGACATGATATGTTGGAGGGGGAAACACTAGTGTGTCTGTGATGAGGCAAAAAAGGGGTACCCTTAATCCAACCACCCGTCCCCCTTTGTGGTAGCAATACGAAAACTTCCCAGTGAGTGTGTGACATTCCAGCGCCGAGGATAAAAATATCAAAGGGCAAATGCCCCTGGAAAGTGTTCCACGTGCTCCTGAGTCCCCCAGCTCCCCTAGGAACCAAGATTGCACCCCCACTCCAGGGTCCTGTCTCCATAGCTTTAGACATGCTGTAAGGATGCAGCCATGTTATATGAATTTCCACACGTGTCCCCTTGCCCCAGCATCTGGAAGGAGCCCCAGTGTGCACAGGTCGGTGTTGCATGCGATGTACTTGTCTGTGCACCAAACTATGACCATGTGTGTGTCCATTTGCACGGCTTTGTGATTCGCCTCCTTGCCGTGTTAGGTGTGAGTTTGTATGGTATATAGGTTTATGTGGGTGTGTTGCATGTGCTGTGGCTGCTCTTCTGTTTTCGTGGGGGAGAGGCTTTCCCCAAGGTGTGTGCATGCTCCTGTAGATCCACTTGCATCTGCTTGCATGTGACCTTGAGTGTGTGTCTCCTTGGGCATGTGCCTAGGCATATGCACACGTATGCCTATGCCCATAGTCATGGTGGCCCCACACACCTGCTCTGGCAAGCCTGCCGCCCCACCCCACATCCTTCCATATCGCACAGGTGAACTGGCCTCTGCTTTTCTCATAGCTTGAATTACTCATGCCCGCCCAAAGTTTTCCAGAATTCACACCTGTGTGCCTGTGCCCCCAAACCCCTAGCTTAGTGTTTGAAAGTTCCCCAGAAGAGCCAGCCTCCCGAGAAGGTCTGAAGTGAAGAGACCAGGACTGCCAGGGATTATTTGATACTGGAACCAGATCTGAAATGATAACACTTTGGTGGAATAGGGAAGTCTGCAGTGTTATGGGAGATGGCCCAGTGACCCATGCCCCACCCCCCACCCCCACTATGAGGTTGTGTCCCCAAGTCTGGTTGGTCAGTGTTGTGTAGACAGACTCAGCTTAGCCATTGGGACCTCTAGCTTGGGAAGCTCCCCCGGCTCCCTACATCTGGGACAGCAGGGAACCCTGGCTGTATCCTGGGGAGCCATACCAGGGACACCATTCAGAGCCTACCCCAAGCCTCCAAGAAGCAGGGAGTGACATGGCACCTCCTCCCACTGGCCCTGGCCAAGATGTCAGGGCAGATGATATCCTGGGCTCAAAGAGGAAATGTCACTGGCTTTTTGCTTCAAGACCCAGAGCTGCATGTGGGAAGGAGATGGAAGCACCTCCCCCCAGGACTAGAAACTCTGCCCCTCAGCATTGTACCTGCCCTGCCAGACACTAGCCAGTCTCAGGACCCAGGCAGCCTCATGGCCTTGAGTAGGGGTGGGGTAGGGAGAGCCCATGCCTTCCTGCCAATCCACTATTATTATTATTATTTATTTTGAGACAGGGTTTCTCTGTGTAACAGCCCTGGCTGTCCTGGAACTCTCTCTGTAGACCAGGCTGGACCTGCCTCTGCCTCCTGAGTGCTGGGACTAAAGGCACACACCACTATGCCCAGCATCAGCCAGTCCATTCTTAATCTAACCACTGCTTCCAGAGAATAAATTGGTTGGGATGGCTCCATGTTCCCTTTTCTCCCTTAACTGTAAAAATAAATCTTTAAAATTATGCAAACACCATACAAACACAGGCTCTTTGATGCAAATCATACAAAGAGTAAAAATGATTTATTTCATCCTCCCCACCCCTCATCTTAGTTCTTACGGCATAATTTACCATGTTAATAATTCATTATATCATCTTGGGCATGATGGCACACACCTTTAATGCTCAGGATGTGGAGGCAGATAGATCTCTCAGTAGACCAACTTGGTCTACAAAGTGAGCTACTAGACAGCCAGGCCTATGTAAAGAGACCTTGTCTCAAAAAAAAAAAAAATTCACTATCTCTTCTTTTGAAGGGACCACTGGAAAGGGAGCCCAAGGCCTTGGGAATGCCAGATAGTACTCTGCCACTAAAACAGTTTTTGGTTATTTTTTTGTGTGTGTGTTTTGCTTTAGATTGTTTGTTTTAATTTTAAGACAAGGTCTGGCCCTTGATCTTTACGTAGCTCAGGCAGGGCCTTCAGCTTGCCAGCCTCTGCCTCAGCAGCTCCCCTCAGTAGCTGGGACTAGAGGCATGCCTCACTTGGTTTACAGGTTTTGTTTTGAATTTCTTTAGAAGGTGGGTGCGGAGAGGGCTCAAGCAGTAAAGGAGCTTGTGCAGTCGTTAGCAAACTGGATCCTGAATGCTGTCTTTTGACTTCCCCATAAATGCTTTGGCACACACACACCACTGAAATAAAACATAAAACAATGATTTGTTTTACGTTTATTGGCAGTATTCACAGACATGTGCATGCCAAAGGAACTGTGTGCAGGTCAGAGGACAAGTCTGGGCAGCAAAGCTAGTTACTAGCTGATCTTAGTAGCCCCCCCCCCATTCTTTTTTCCTTTTGAGACAGAATCTCATTCATGTAGTCCAGGCTGGCCTCGAACTCACTACATAGCTGAAGACGACTCTGACTGCTTGATGCTCTTGCCTCCTCCTTCTCTTCCTCCTCCTGCTCCTCATCCTCGTCTTCCTCTAGCTGGGATTCCAGGTGTGTACGAGTACATTCAGTTTATGTGGTGCTAGGAATGAAACCCAGGCCT
>PVIU01016023.1:0-46334 GCA_004026605.1 Ondatra zibethicus
TCTCTGATGACTAAGGATGTTGAACATTTCCTTAAGTGTCTTTCAGCCATTTTAGATTCCTCTGTTGAGAGTTCTCTGTTTAGGTCTGTACTCCATTTTTTTATTGGATTATGTGATCTTTTGGTGTCCAATTTCTTGAGTTCTTTGTATATTTTGGAGATCAGACCTCTGTCTGATGTGGGGTTAGTGAAGATCTTTTACCATTCTGTAGACTGTCGTTTTGTCTTGTTGACTGTGTCCTTTGCTTTACAGAAGCTTTTCAGTTTCAGGAGGTCCCATTTATTAATTGTTTCTCTCAGTGTCTGTGCTTCTGAGGTTATATTTAGGAAATGGTTCCCTGTGCCAATGCGTTCAAGTGTACTTCCCACTTTCTCTTCTATAAGGTTCAGTGTGGCTGGCTTTATGTTGAGGTCTTTGATCCATTTGGACTTGAGCTTTGTGCATGGTGATAGATATGGGTCTATTTTCATTTGTCTACATGTTGATATCCAGTTATGCCAGCACCACTTGTTGAATATGCTTTCTTTTTTCCATTTGATATTTTTTTTGCTTCTTTATCAAATATCAGGTATTCGAAGATGTGTGGATTGATATCCGGGTCTTCTAATCAGTTCCAGCAAGGCCATATTCTGCCAGAAGGCCGTTGTTCCGGTCTTTTGCCATCATTGGTGCCACCTACCATCTCCTTTCCCCTTTCCACTCCCAGCCAAGAGTGGGAACTGGGTCTCCCGGCTACCTTCTGGCTTTGGCATTGCCCAGGAGAGGCTGTAGGCATGGTGGAGAATGATGAGCTAAAGGGTCAAGTCTCCATGAGGTCACTTGCTAAGCAGGAGGCCCGGGACCACTCATGTTTGCCTCTCTGTTCTGTGGCAACAATGAAATTGCAGTGGTGTGGAGAGGGGTCGGTGTAGGAAGGGGCGGTGGCGTTGGGGAAGCCAGGAGAAGGAAGATCGGCAGGGATCTATGTGAATTGTGAAATAGAGAAAAGAGGGCTGGAGAGATGGCACAGAGGTTAAGATCACTGACTGCTCTTCCAAAGGTCCTGAGTTCAATTCCCAGCAACCACATGGTGGCTCACAACCATCTGTAATGAGATCTGATGCCCTCTTCTGGCCTGCAGGTGTACATGCAGGCAGAATACTGTATACATAATAAATAAAATAAAAAATATTAAAAAAAAAAGAAATAGAGAAAAGAGAGAGCCGTGAGTCCAGAATGTGCAGACTTGAGACTTCATTGCCTGGCAGACAATGCTCTCTAGCGCTGCCCAGTGACAGGATTCTAGAATTCTCAGAGTATCTCCTTCTTTAAGGGCACAGCATAGTGTGTTAAGGGTGTCAAGACTAGAGAGGGACCCAAGATGAAATTATACCCTAAGGCACCTATATGCTCTGCAAATTAAATAGGATGATACACTTTGACCCTCATTCCTTCTTTTCTTTCTTTATTTTTATTTTTGTATTTTTATGTAGACCAGGCTGTCCCTTGAACTCACAACGATCTCCTTGCCTCAGTCTCTCAAGTACTAGAACGACCAGTCGCGAGCCACCATACCCAGTTTGGGTATCCTTTTTCTTTAACCATACTATTTTAGTTTCTTAGGATTGAACCCAGCGCTCCACGCATCGTAGGAAGGCACTCTGCCACTGGCTTGCATCTCTTGCCCGATTTTGACAAATTGTTGAAGGAAGTAGATTACTATGTGTCTGGGGGAGGGATTGCTTATAGGGTGGTGCATGAGGAGGTCCAATATGTTTGTCTGCCAGCCATGCACAGTGTCTGTCGGTAGGCACCCACATTCTTCAGACTCTGCTTCCAAGAGCCCCGAGCTACAGCACACACTGAACCTCTAGCAGGGAGGTGAGTCTGAGCCCTGCTCTCCTCCCCAAGCTCTCACAGTCCCACTGGGGACATGCCAGGGACAGATGTAACCACTAAAAGGACACTTTGTGCCCGGGGTTTGTCAAGATGAGCCAGAGCTTCAGCCAAGGGTGCACTTTTGGGGGAAGGGAGCGTTTTCATGGTGGAAAGCAGGTGGGTGGGACACTCTAGAAGCTCAGGCCTGTTCAAAGCAGTGGTGACGAGCGTGGGGGCCTGGGGGAAGCTGGGCCTGGAGGGAGGAAGAAGGGGCCTTTGTTGCCTCGGAAGCTCCTGTGTGCAGGATGCTCTTGCATCTTCTCACCCCGGCAGCACACCTTCCCTGGTATTTTTCTCATGTTCGTATTACAAACGAGGCTTCTGAGACGCTACAGAGCCAGGGTCAGAAGTGACTGGGTCAGCCCCAGGCTCCCCATCCCAGCTTAAGTGCTTGGAATCTGCTCCTGGCCTGCAAAGACTGAAGACCCGAGGCTCCTCACAGGACGCGGGGTCCGGGGAAGGCCACTCCTGGTCTGGGCAGCTTTCCAGGCTCTGTCCTTACAGAGCGCAACACTTACCTTATCTCCACCTCCACCCAGGGCAATCTGATCAAGGCCTGCTGTTGTCGTTAGGGGCAAGTCCTTCTGCTCTTCATAAAACTTAAAGGTCAGAACTTATAACTTAAAAGCTTCCTCACTGTTGCCACCAGGGAAAAGCAGACAGGATTATGCTTACCTTACCAACAGCCGATGACCTCATAGGGAAATAATTGAATTCCCAGGAAACATCAAGACTTTTTGCTTTGTTTTGTTTTCTATTTTCCTGCAAGGGAGAGCCTCAGTGTATAGCTCAAGCTGCCTGCAAACTCACAATCCTCCTGCCTCAGCTTTCTGAGCCCTGGGATCATAGATATGCACCAACTTGCCAGCTTAGCATGTGTTTCTTGATGTGATAGTCAAGAGGCCCTAGAGAAGCCTGCATCCACCCAGTGCTGGCCTGAGAAACAAACAGCCTGGCAGACCCTCTCCATTGCACGGTTAGTTCCTCCGACAGCCCAGTAGGCCTATCTCAAGCCTTTTTGGTTTTCTTCTTTTCTTCTTTTTTGCAGTGCTGAAGATACCTTGGGTGTGGCAGGCGAGCGCTCTTGAGGCACCCCCAGTGAGTCCTCCAGCCTCGCCTCTGACACTGTCAACTTCCTCACTGCTTTTCAGAGACAGAAGGGAAACCCGGAAGGCTGACTTGACCAGAGTCACACTTGCTAGGCTTACTTGGACAAGCCTGCTTGATCCTGAAGCTCTGCTATTCCCTCGGCAAGTGAGTGCTGGACGAATGAGTAACTGAGAGAGGAACTGTGTGGAAGCATATAATGCAGGGATGGAGTCAGGAATCAGGTTCAGACCCAGAGACAGAAAGGCGGCATTGGTCCTGTAAGTCCGTCTGGCTCCATGGGCTTTTCATTGTAGTAAGCTCAGTGAAATTGGGTAAAGATAAGCCTCAAAGGCAAGTTGAAATGCTAAAACAGGTCTCAAAAGAGCCGGGCAGGTGCACCTAAGGAAACAATGAACAGAGGGAGAAACCCCCTGCAGAAGGGGAGGAAACGTGGGATGTGCCCATGCACGCCTGTGATCCCAACACTCAGAAGGGGAGGAAACGTGGGATGTGCCCAGGCACACCTGTGATCCTGACACTCAGAAGGGGAGGACACGTGGGATGTGCCCATGCACGCCTGTGATCCCAGCACTCAGAAGGGGAGGACACGTGGGATGTGCCCATGCACGCCTGTGATCCCAGCACTCAGAAGGGGAGGAAACGCGGGATGTGCCCATGCACGCCTGTGATCCCAGCACTCAGAAGGGGAGGAAACGCGGGATGTGCCCATGCACGCCTGTGATCCTGACACTCAGAAGGGGAGGACACGTGGGATGTGCCCATGCACGCCTGTGATCCCAGCACTCAGAAGGGGAGGACACGCGGGATGTGCCCAGGCACACCTGTGATCCTGACACTCAGAAGCCAAGGCAGGAGGACTGAGAGTTGGGGCTAGCCTGGCCTCTACAGTAAGAACCTGTCAAAGGAAGGAAAAGAGAAGGGAAATCTGAGTCTGTATATCTGAGAAGAGGTTAATACCTAAACTGTGTGAAGAACTACAGCTCAACACTAACAACAGAAATCTTTATGGACTTCAGCAACATTTCTCCGAGGGAGATATGCAAAACGTCTGCACTGATATATGGAAGATTGCTCAACATTGCTACTAATTAGAGAAATCGAAAGAATCACATTGAAATATTTCTCCATACAGATTAGGATGGATCCTTTGAGAAAAAAAAAAGTCAAATAGCGGGCTGGACAGGTTAAGAGGACTTGCTGCTTTTCCAGAGGACCCAAGTCAAGTCGTTCAGAACTGCCTGTAACTCTAGCTCAGGGGATCCGAAACCCTCTTCTGACCCCATGGGCACCTAACACACAAGTGACACACACCCACATACACATAAATAAAATTGTTTAAATCTAAATCTAACAAAAAATGTTTTAAAATCAAATAATGAGGATGCTGTATTGGTGAGAATGTGGAGGTTTGGAAGCCTTCTGTGCTGCTAAAGGGAGTGTAAAGGGTCACAACCACTGTTAAAAACAGCACTGTACATCCCCTAAAAGTAAATAAACAGCCAGGTGTGCTGGACACACCTTTAATCCCAGCAACAGGGAGGCAGAGGCAGGAGGATCTCTGCGAGTTTGAGGCCAGCCTGGTCTACAAAGTGAACTATAGGCCAGTCATGGATACAGTGAGATCCTGTGTCAGGTAAATAAATATCTGGGTATGCTGGTACATGCCTTTATTATAGAACATAATGGACAAAGGCAAGCGGAGCTCTATGAGTTCAAAGCCAGCCTGATTTACATAGTGAGTTCAAGGCCAACCAAGGCTACATAAGCAGACCTTGTCTCAAAACAAAAATAAAATAAGTAAATGTAAAAATGAGAGCTGGGTGTGGTGATGTTTATAATTTCAGCATTTAGAAGACTGAGGCAGGAGGATTGCTGTGAGTTTAAGCCAGCCTGAGCTACATAGTGAGTTCTAGGACAGCCAGGGCTACATAGGAAGTCTCTCAACAACAAAACAAAACATAGAAATAAAATCCCTGTGCTATCCAGCCGTAATACTATGTGTGTATTAGTTATTTTCTCATTGCTGTGGCCAAATACTTGACAAGAAGTGACTTAAGGGAAGAAGGCTCGGTCCATTATGATGAGAAAGGCATGGGACTGGGAGCGGCTGAAGCAGTCTGCTCACACTCAGGGGAACAGAAGCCCAGCACTCGGACTGTTCTAACTCTCTAGTCACACAGTTCTGTGTCTAGCAGCTAGACACATCCAAAAGGCCACACAGTCTCCCCAAACAGTCCTCTCGGCTAAAGATAAAATATTCTAGCGCATGAGCCTGTAGGGGCACCTCACCTTCTAACGATAGCATTCTACTGCTGGCCCCACGGGCTTATGGCCATCCCATTATGCAAAATGCGTCCAGTCCCATTTCAAAAGTCCCCATGGTCTCACAGTCCCAACACTGTTCCAAAGTCTAAAGTTGAAAGTCTCCTCTAAGACTCCAGACGGTCTCTTAACTGTGAGCCCCTGCAAAAATCAAAAGACAAATGACATGCTTTTTTTTTGAGCACACCTCTTTTCTTTAAATATATTTATTTTTATTTTATGTGCATTGGTGTTTTGCCTGCATATATGCCTATGTGAAGGTGTCAGATCTTTGAGTTACAGACAGTTGTGAGCTGCTGTGTGGGTGCTGAGAATTGAACCCACTCTTACCCACTGAGCCATCTCTCTAGCCCCAAATGACATGATTTTAAATGAAAGATTTTCAAATGAGTTACACCCAAGAGCTTTCAGTTTCCTATGATCCCTGGATTGAGTACAAGGTTTCTCTCTTTCTCTCTCTCTCTCTTTTTTGTTTTTCGAGACAGGGTTTCTCTGTGGCTTTGGAGACTGTCCTGGAACTAGCTCTTGTAGACCAGGCTGGCCTCGAACTCACAGAGATCCGCCTGCCTCTGCCTCCCGAGTGCTGGGATTAAAGGCGTGTGCCACCACCACCCGGCCTACAAGGTTTCTCTTTAAGGGCACTAATCTTTTTAACATTTTAGCAGCTGCTCACATTCCCTGTCTGTAGGAGGAACAGCTTAAAGAAAACACTGGAGGAATCAGGCTTGCTAAACCGTTGGGCCCATTTTCTTCAGAAAAGGGGAATGACTGGAGCCCGGCCACCCAGAGGCTTTCTGGCAACCTGGTGACCTTTTTGCTATTCTCTGAAGCCAGCCTTCCTGAATCCCCCAATATCCTGAGCGTAGTCTCTTGGTGAACAGAAACTCATCTTATGAAAGTGGTCCCATGCACTTTGTATCCTCCATCAATAGAATCTTACCACCAACCCTTCCTCCATAGGCCCTTATCCTGAGCACTGTTCCTCAGCCAAGAGGACTCACTCTTTCTGTAAAAGTGCTCTGCTGCTTTGCTAGAGAGTTTCTAGGTAACGAAGCCTAAAGCTTTGTTGTGATAATTGTCACATGGAATCCCTTTCCCAAAGTTCTACAGGATCTGAATGTGTAAGAGAAACAAGCCCTGAGGTCAGACTCCGGAAGTCTTTGTGAGCAAACTCAAGTCCCGTCTTTCACCTTGTGCATTTGGGTCATTTTTTTCTGTAAGGTTTGTGGAGTCCCATCACCTGTCTACAGCATTAACCAGGTTAACCAGGTTCTGGCTCCTTTCCTTACCAAAGTGCACCCTTTTCACCTTTCTGTTTCTTTTTCTTTTCTTTTCTTTCCTTTTGAAGACAGGGTCTTACTATGTAACCCTTTACCGGCCTGGAACTCACTTTTGTAGACCAGGCTGGCCTCAAAATCACAGAGATCCACCTGCCTCTGCCTCCTGAGTGCTGGGATTAAAGGCTTGCTCTACTATATTTGGCCTCTCTCTCTCTCTCTCTCTCTCTCTGTGTGTGTGTGTGTGTGTGTGTGTGTGTGTGTGTGTAAATCTGGCTAAACACAGTGAGTGATAACTATCCCACAGTCCGAATGCCATATTGTCTTGAAATTTCTTCTGCTTAACAATTGAGTCTGTTACTTTTGGATTTAACCTCACTCAGATTTTTAGGATATGAGCAGAATGTAGATAGATTTTTTGCTAGTCTGGGTCCTTGTCAGGACCTAGCTAGAGTTCTTGTTACCCTTCTAAAACCTTGTGAGCTGATTCTTCACTGTCTGCATGCTGTCAGCATCCTGGTCCTCTAAACTCCTACCAGAACCGCCCACTTACACTCTCCTTACAGAATCCCAGATTCTCCAGTCTCTTCCTCATTCCTCCCAAGGCTGAGAATCCACAAAGCAGGGTTTCTCACATCAACAACCCCACTTCTCGGCACCGATCTTCTCTATCAGTTATCTTCTCAGTATTGTTACTAATCACGCAGCAAGGGACAGATAGAGATAAAGAATCTATTTTGGCTCACAGATTGAGAGGATACAGTGCACCATGATGGTGAAGGCATGGCGGCATGATTCCATGGCGACAGGAGCACAAGACACCTTAGTCTTATCTTGGTGACCGATCAGGAACAGACAGTACATACAGAAGGTGACCTGCCTGAAGTACAGAGTAAATTCAAATCCAGTCTGGGCAACTTACTGAGACTATTCCTCAAAAAATAAAAAGGCTGGGGTGTTGCTGTTTTTCAGTGTGTGACTTAGCATGAACAAGGCCTTGGGATCAATCTCTAGCATGGTAAACCCTCTGGCCTCACCCCCACACCCTTACATCTGCCAGCTGGATCCCATGTCTAAAAGGTCCTACAACCTCTCAAAACAGTGCCACCCTCAGGAGACCAAGTGTTCAAACACCTGAGAGTCTGCAGAGGACACCTTGCATTTAAATCCTGTCAGCACATAGCCTGACATGTTGAAAACAGACTCTTAGAGACGTCTGCATACTCACTGGGGTCGTCACACTGCTCGCCATAGCCCGGAGGTGAAAACAGCTCATTGGCAGATAGGCGGATTTGTAGACATGGTGCAGATCTACAATGGGGCATCATTTGACCTTCTGAGGGAGGGCATTCTGAGACCTAATACATTATAGATTGACCTGGAGTCGTCATGCTGAGGGCAATAAGCTGGTGAGCTAAAGACAGCCCCTGTACGATTGCCTTTCTAGGAAGTGTCCAGAGCCGCCAAACTCACAGAAACCAAAAGCAGAATGGCAGTTGCCAGGAAGTGGGGGAAGAAGGGATGGGAGTTGGTTAATAAGTATAGAGTGTCATGTTTGCAAAATGGAAAGGTTCTGAAGTCAGTTGTGCAACTGTGAGTGTACTGAACACCTCTGCCCTGTTCTCAGAAAAATGTGCCTAAGATAATAGCTTATATTATGGTTATTCTATCAGAGTGTCAAAAACAGCCTGGCATGGCAGACCTGGTAGTACAGAACTCCCGATCTTCAGGAGGCAGAGGCAGGAGGATCAGAAGTTCAGACCTACCTAGGCTACAGAGTAAGCCCAAGACAAGCCTGAGCAACTTAATGAGAACCTGATGAGCCCAGATCTCAAACTAAAACAAAGCAAAGAAGTGAAGACACAGGAGAGGATGTAGCCGAAAGGCAGTGTCGCCTAGAGTGTGGAAGTCCCTGAGCTGGATCCTCAAAACTCTGCCCCAAAAAGAAAAAAGAGCTGGGCGTTGAGGCTTAAATGAGAAGCAGCAGCGGAGGAGCCGGCTCGGACAGTGAAATGCTTACTGTCCAAGCATGAGGACTGGGTTCAGGGCCCCGGCACCCACACGGAAAGCTAAATGTGGTGACGCGTTGTTCCCCAAGTGCTGGGGAGGCAGAGACAAGAGGATCCCTGGGATTTGCCGACCACCTAGTTTAACCAAATCAGTGAGTCCCAGGTTCAGTGTGAGACCCTGTCTCAAAAAATACTGAGGAGAGTAACTGAGGATGACACCTGACATCTACCTCTGGCCTCTGCACAAACACACGGAAAGACGACGGCTTGGGGCTTGCTTCCTTGTGATGTGGAGAGGTGGTTCTTGGGCTGGTTGTAGGTAGATGAGCCTCAGGTCTCTGAGGAATGAACCCAGGATCACTGTCTTGCTTCCAGAAACTAATTCCTCACTCTCCATGGGGATCTTGACAGAGGCAAAAAAGCCATTCACTTCTTTTCTCTGTTGTGTGACCAATGATTCCCACATACCCTTCCCAAGCTCCAGTATGTGCCAGAAAGAGGGCTGAGTTCTCCAGGTGGAACCTTAGGGATTATCTCATGGGAATACTATTTTATCCAGCTCTCATCTACCCATGCGTTCAGTCAACACCCATCTGTTGGGAACCGACTTTTGATGAAGCATAGCCTAGCAGAGGACCCTCACAGCACTCGAGAGAATGTGTGGTGTGGTGTGATACCCACCTTGAGAGAGTTGATGTAGAGCTCTGAGCAGGGGGCCTCACCTACCTGTGCTGATGGTACACAAAGCAAGTTCAGTCTTCATCTGAGACTTGAAAGATCAACAAGACTGAGCCAGTAGAGTGGGGAGGAGGAGACAGAGACAAGGTGCCTAAGTGACACAAGAGCACGGGAACTTCCTAGAGACTAGAAAACACAGAGCCCAGCCAGAGGCAGGAATGAGGAGGACCAAGCCAAGGGGGAAAGCCAGCAATGGGTCCCTTAGGGCGATTTAATCACCTTCTGAGCACTTTGTCAGGTATGGGATAGGGGCGGGTATAAATATTTATATTATATTTATATATTGTAAATTATATATATATATTTAAGCTGCGTGGACCCAGTGGGAGAGGCAGTAGAAGACGTGAAGATGGTCAAGGATTCTCAGAGCTATAAGCTGGACACCCACTCCTCTCCCCTCTCCCTGAGACCATCTCAGGGCAAGCTGGTCTGTGGGAAGATGCTTCTTTTGGTGAGGAAGTGGTTTTCTTGACAACAGCCCCATGCACCTTCCCAACCTCCCTGATCCATGGTCCATTCTTGGCCCTTGAGAACATCCTTGCCCTCTTCTTTCAAGATGCGGCATCTTCACCAGGCTACCTCTGCTCTGGGCTGCACAGCTCCATGTCCTACAAATCATGCCAGATGCTGGCGTATCTGCCTTTCCTGTCATTCTCGGGGTTGCACTGAGGCCTCTGAATGCCCTCCCTTCACCTGTCCAGGTATGAATCTGCCAAGAGTCACCTTTGCCCCCCCAGCCCAGATCTACCTCCAGCTTATCAGCCATTTAAGGGCAAGCTGACTCATGCAATCTGTGCACATGTGTTGTGTGTAACAGCTGAAGACTTCCCAATACCTCGGGACACTGACTTTGAGATAAATTAATCACGGGGTCGAGGTGCCTGCATGCTTCTGATTCAATCGTTTTCAGGACTGAGCCTCAAAAGAGCATCAGAGGAGGGGGCTGGAGAGATGGCTCAGTAGGTAAGAGCCCTGGCTGCTCTTGCAGAGTGCTACACAACCATCCATAACTCCAGTTCCAGGAAACCTGATAATTCCCTTCAGAAGACCAGGCATGAACGTGGTGCGCAGACACACATGCAACAAAACAGTCATATGCCTGAAATAAATAAACCTGAAATAAATTTGTCTTCAAAAGAACAGCAACAGTAAGGCTGGGGAGATGGCTTGGTCACTAAAGTGCTTACCACACAACTATAAGGACCTGACCCAGGCACCCCTTTAAATAATAATAGTAACCTGGGTTACACACCTGTAACCCCAGTGTTGGAGTAGAGACAGAAGGATCTCACAGACTTACTGACCAGTCAGACTAGCCTAGTCATGAGCTCCAGACCAACAAGAGAGCCTGTCTCTGAAGTCAAGGTTGGACAGCTGCTAAGGAATGACATCTTATCAAAAATACTAATGACAACTTATGCTGGAGAGGTTGTGGGGAAAAGGGAACACTTCTGCATTGCTGGTGGGAATGCAAGCTGGTACAACCCCTTTGGATGTCAGTGTGGCAATTTCTCAGAAAATTAGGAAACAACCTTCCTCAAGACCCAATAATACCACTTTTGGGTATATATCCAAAGGATGATCAGTTGTGCCACAAGCACATGTGCTCAACTATGTTCATAGCAGCTTTGTTTGTCATAGCCAGAACCTGGAAACAACCTGAATGCCCCTCGATCGAAGAATGGATAAAAAAAAATGTGGTACATTTACACAATGGAGTACTATACAGCAGAAAAAAAAATAACAACAGCTTGAATTTTGCAGGAAAATGGATGGAGCTAGAAAGCATTATTTTGAGTGAGGTAACCCAGACACAGAAAGACAATTATCACATGTACTCACTCATAGGTGGTTTTTGAACATAAAGCAAAGAAAGCCAGCCTACAAACCACAATCCCAGAGAACTTAGACAACAATGCGGACACTAAGAGAAACTTACATAGATATAATCTACATGGGAAGAAGAAAGTATAAAAAGGCCGGGCGGTGGTGGTGCACGCCTTTAATCCCAGTACTCGGGAGGCAGAGGCAGGTGGATCTCTGTTTGTTCGAGAAACCCTGTAAAAAAAAAAAAAAAAAAAAAAAAGAAAGTATAAAAAGACAAGATCTCCTGAGTAAGTTGGGAGCACGAGGACCTTGGGGGAGGGTTGAAGGGGGAAGGGGAAAGGCAGGGAGGGGAGCAGAGAAAAATGTAGAGCAAGATCTCCTGAGTAAATTGGGATCATGGGGAACTTGGGGGAGGACTGAAGGGGGGAGGGGAGAGGCAGGGAGGGGAACAGAGAAAAATGTAGAGCTCAATAAATATCAATAAAAAAAAAGAAAAGAAAAACAAACAAGAAAAAAACAAAAAAAGGAATGACATCTTAGGTTGCTCTCTGGTCACATATATGTCTATACACACATTCACATGTCTATACACACATGCATGCATCCCTCCAATCCCCCCACACGTGTATACACACCAAAAGAATAGGAGGAGAAGAAAGTAGATCAGCTAAGGCCCCCAAAGTCCATGGATGGAAGAGGATTATTGGGAGAAACCAAAAGCAGTAGCTGACTAATTTGGAAATACTGAGTTCTGTCCCAGCTCCATCAAAGGAGTCCAGAGCAATCGAGACAACTGAACCAAGGGCATGGGTGATATCAGAAAAATGAACCTGAGTTCACTAATTCACATGTTGTGTGACCCTAGACAATTGACCCTGCTGCTCTGAGCCTACGCTTTAGGCTGGTATGAAGGAGAATTAGGATACAGATTTTACAAGTTGTAAATGTTGTTCTTGGGGGAAGAGAGCCCAGTCTGGCGGTTGTGATGGCTCCTCCAGAGCCCTGGGCCATGGGAGAGGCTTCCTTCTGGGAAACTAGAATTGGGGTATTGTCCTGCGCATCTGAAACTCTTTGTCTGCCATCTTCCTGCCTCTTGCTCACTCTGGTAGCTCTGCGGGAGTAGCCAGGGCTGGGAGTTGGCTGTTGTTTGTGTTATTGTAACTTCCCATCCCGCCTGGCTCTGCAACCTGGGCCCATTCACACCTCTGCAATCATCCTGCAAGGCATTGGGGGTGTCTCTTGCACAGACCCCCACTGGGTCCAGGAGTGCATGGGTGGCCTAACAGCCTGAAAGCATGGCTGACAGCTGACAATCCCACCCTCCGAGGTGCACCCTGTGGCTTTCTGTTCTCGGCTCTACACGCCCCCACCTAAAACAGTCTTTCTGGCATCCTACCTTTTTAACCTTTTTAACCAGGTCGCCACACTGTGATATTATCAGAAACACCCATCAAACACCTACTGTGTGCAGTATGGGGCCAGGAGGGATAAGGGTACCCGAGAGACAGCGTTTCCAACTAGATACCAGACACCACAGTATGTTCCCCGCCCAACCCCCAGCACACCCACTGGCTTTCTCCCACCCTCTAAGTCCCATTTTGCCCTTCCGTGCTGTGTCCTATACCCCATCTCCTCCTGCCCTGTGACTCCACTTTAGAGCCTGGGCCCACACAGATCCTCTTCCAGACATCCTTGTTGGGGTGTCTCCAGTGATCACTCTTTCCCCAAGCTCCCACAATGGGTTGGCACCTCCCCTGGGGCACTCACTGAACGTATTTGAAATCTGCCTGGCTCTGTGTCTTCAGGCCTCAGTATCCCCACTTATAAAACAGAACAGAAACACCCAGTGGTTTGTGAAGCTGATGAAACAGTCCATCAACCAGCTTGAACCAGCTGGGAACATCATGCCCTCATGTGCAGCATTTTAATCTCTGTATCCTTAACAGCAAACAGTGCCCATGACTGGTGCCAAAGGCTTTGTTGAGTAACTGACTGATGTGTGGAATGGCTGAATGTGTAAATAGAATACGAAGCAATACTTGCTGTTTTCCCCTAGCAGTCAGGGGGCAGGGACCAGGAAGATTCTGAAAGAAACTAATCTCTATTGTCTATCACACATCCATGCTCAACATACATGAGGAAAGATTTCCGCAGAATGAGGAAGTGGCTAGTGGCTAGGATAAGTCAGTGGGCCAGTCTCCTGCAAAGGGGATGAAGAATGCATGACTTTGACAGACTCCTAGGAGGAGAGGGCATGCTTGCTTGCTGGCTAGCCAGATGCCCCAGGCCTCCCAGTCCTGATCTTAGGCTTTGAAACTCCTGAGGACGGGATGCCTGGGTAGGCAGGGTAGGGCCAACGCCCAGCTCCAAGGGTCATGTGTCAAGGGCTCAGCTGAGAACTTGGCTTAGGGGATTCAAAGGCTAGAGGTGGGCTGGGCTAGAAGGAGCGCTTGGCTCCTGCCCTGTACAGCCCTGACTGAGGGCTCTACCAGCTCAGTGCCCCAGCAGCAGTGAAATCTGGGCTTTCCTTCAGTAACCTGAAGCTTTTCGTTCTTGTCTTTGCCCTCCCTGGCCCCGCTAAGTCTTCCTGGTTGTTACTCCTCCTGCAGTCCCTCCTCCTTACTCCCACCTCCTGATTCCAAAAACACTCTGATTGCCAGGGTGGGTCAATGGTTAACACTCAGCTGGCTTTATATAAGCTGGCCCGGGCCACCTGCTGTACACAGCCTCCTCAGTCCTTCAGTTTTGTGGCTCCTGCAGGCGGCTGCTCTGGCAACCTCAGCCCCAACTGGCTAGTCCTCACCATGGCCACCTGCTGGCAGGTCCTATGGGCCTATCGTTTCTACTTGATTGCGCTATGTCTGCCCATTTTCCTGTTGCCTCTGCCAATCATTATCCGAACTAAGGTAAGGATTGTGGGTCTCACTCAGTATAGGTAACTCTAGGGGTGGCAAGGGAGAGATCACTGGGGCCAAAGGAGGGCATCTTTAATTTCCTCTTCACTTCCCCTCCCCTGAAAGTGAAGCCACCACTTCCTGTCTTCCTGGGAGCCAAGGGTGGTTTCATTCAGCACCCAGTCCCTGTGCAAAGTGCTCAGGTACCTTGGAGCCTGCCAGTTTGAGGAACAGAAGCGGTTGCATAAAGGAAATGCGGGAACAGACAGATGAGCTTCTCTGACTGCTGTGTGTCCACTCAGCCCTGAACTTAGTGCCAACCAGGGACAGGAAGAGGCAAGCGCGTAGCCAATTTCTGAGAGGGAGGGCAGGAGAAAGCTGGCCTCCGGCAGTTGTGCCATCCCAGGCAGAAACAGAATAAGTGCTGACCTGTAGTCTCCAGGTGGGCCACTGAGGAAGAGCCCTTTCTGTGACACAAGGCTCCTGCCTTCTTCCCTACTTCAGGAAGTTATATATAACCCTGCTCTTATTCATTTGAACCCCACCACCTGTCTCTTGCCTATACTGTGTGCACCTAGGAACCCTGTTCCCCATCCTATGAGGCAGGTCCCCCTGTCCCATTTACAAAAGGGGACAGTGAGGGTAGGTCAGAACTCAGCTCTGTGGAATTTGGGTCATACGCCCTCTTGGGTTCCTCTATAAGAAAATGAACATTAAATAACAAATCTCAAATTAGTCTCGGAGCCTGGGGATATAGGTCAGTAGCAAGGCTCTTTCTTGCCTGCCACATGCAAGACCCCAGGGTTTGACCCCTGGAAATACCAAAACTAACAAGAAATCCCTAAATTTTAGCAAAATTATCCTGGAGCTTTGGGAAGGAAGCCCCCAAGAGTGTCTCATACCTTAACTTTGCAGTCTAGCTGCCTTTGCAATGGCATGGCTTGAAAGAGACAGAGCTGGAGGTGTGGCCCGGTCCCTAAGGCTGATACTGAATCTTGGCCCTGGACCATCCCACACCCCCAGGACTACCCAATGAGCCACTACTTGTTGCTACAGATAGGGAAATCAAGGAAGGCCTTTCGTTATGTTATCTCTGAGGGTGGAGGCCCAGAATATGGCCCCTAACACCTGTTTAGGAATAAAGCCTGACTGATTTTTGAGATGACCTTCTCGGGCCAAAACCAGTGGCGTCTCTTTGCCGGGAATCTATCAGAGATTCCAGACAAGCTGGAACTTGTGTGACTCCACCGCCACCATCCTGGGAGAAGCCACGTAGTTCAGAAAGAGTCCCTGTTTTGCCCCAGGGTAGGGAAAGCCTGAGTTGGTACGGGAAGCTGTGCCTCTGGGTGGGAAAGCACTGTGTTAGGAACCCCGGGCTTCGTTCCATTGTACCTGGTCCTGCTACTTGCCTCTGGCACACAGGCTTTGCTTACCCTCTCCTGACTCAATCAACTATCCTGAGAGGCCAGGCCCACCTCTGGACCTTGGGTTCCCAACCCCACACAGGAATTCTAACCCTAAATATGATAAATTTTGCCTTCCCTGCTTGGCCGTGCCCATCAGTATATAAACAAGCTATTATGCGTCTCACGTCAAACAAACAAGACTGCTTCCTTCAGCTCACATTCATTCCTTCTCTGAGATGCCCGCCCCCAAGAGCAAGACTCAGAGTGTGCCTGCATGCACACACACCCATATTCTTTCTCTCAACACCTCAGACTCTGCTATCTAAATTCCCATCAGCTTCCAGGATCCCAACCCAAGGCCCATACTCACCTTCCTCAACCCCGCAGCATGATTTGTCCCAGCTGGTCACATCCTCTTTGCCGAGTTGTCTTCACTTGACTTTGGTGACACCTAGTTTTGCCTCCCCTCCCTCCCATGCCATTCCCAGACTCCTCCATCAGACTCTGCAGGTTTCCCAGCAACCCTCCCGTGCCCCCACACCCCTCCCAACTTCTGGCCAGGTAATTGTATGTTGTCTTATGATCTGAAAAGCATCTCTCTAGCTGGGTGTGGTAGCGCCCACCTCTAATCTCAGCATTCGGAAGGTTGAAGCAGCAGGATCATGAGCTCAGAACCAGCCTGGGCTGAGTTGTGAGAACTTGCCTCAAAAACAAAACAAGAACCCCACCCGCCACCCCCAAGTGTCTCTATGTCCACAAATCCTCAGTCTGGGATCCTACTGCAAACCTCTGCAGCTGTATTAGCTAGCTAACTTGGTCATGTGGCCCACAATATTTCTCTATTTGAAACCTTTGCTTCTCCCCATCCAGCTTGAAGCTCAGACCGCCATCTCCAGAAAGCTCTTCCCACAGTCTTGCTGAGACATGTTTCAACCTACCGCCTTTCAATGCCAGCCTTAACTTAGGATATTCTGGTTGGTTCAGCTTCCTCCACCTGCTCACACAACCAACAGCAGGACCTGTGTGCTCACTGTCCCCTCCACACGCTACATATGCTTCCGATTATGATCGGATCAATGCCAGTAAACTCACTCTAAGTCAAGACTTTTACAAATGGAAAACACACTGAGTGTACCCACTGACACCCACCCACTAATCACAGCCTTGCAATGCAGCTCGGGGCAAGACATGGTTTGTTACTTTTCCTTACTCTGCCCAGGAGCTGTGGCTTGCTACCAACACCCCTTATCACCTCAGATGATCTTACCACAAGTCTCCAGCCTGGGGAAAGATCAGTTTGTCACCTTCCCACCTTCCTAAAACCAGGAAATCATAGGTGGAACTGTCAGAATTTAGGGACATCTGTATTCTGAAAGATATCGTCCCCACCTGGGCAGTCTCTCTACCCTGTCTTGTCTCACCTGGCCCTGCCTTCCTGACATCACTTTCCACCCTACTGTCAGGGAATCCCCAAGACCTCCTGCCAACCCCAAACAGCCTTCCCAGTACAGTTAGAAATCAACTGGAACTTAAGATGCCCAAGGCCCCAGGACTCCACACCGGCAAGTCTGACGCTCAGACTCTGTTCCCGCCATCCCACCTCTGCTGCCGGCGGCTTCTCTCTGCTCCTGTTTGGGCTCTTCTTCTCCCAGATCCATTCTTCTCCTGCTTTACTGTTCCACTTACATGTATTTCAGAAGCCCCCTGTCCCATTAGTCACTCTGGCATTCTATTTGCAGTGAAGTCCCTGTTTAAAAGAATGTGTCTGGGGCTGGGGTTACGGCTCCGTGGATAGAGAGTGCTTGCCTAACATACATGAAATCCTGGGTTTAGACCCCAGCACTGCAGAAACTAAGCATGGTGGCACACTCCTGTAATCACAGCAGCGGGACGTGGCAGCAGGAGAATCAGAAGTTCAGAGTCATCCTTATCTACACAATGAGTTTGAAGCTAGCCTGGGATAAATGAAGTTCTGTCTCAAAAAAAAAAGTATATATTTGTTTACTTTCTTCCTATTTTTTTGAAGCAGGGACTTTGACATACTCTCTGCAGACTCCCATGGCCGGGTGTATCAGAGGTGTTCAGAAAATAGTTGTTGGGTGAACAAATGAAGGAATGTGGGCGAAGGGGGAACATTTCCTGAATTCCTATTGAGACTGCTCTCTGTAATTAGCCCCCAAACTTAAAACTGAGCCTCCTAGCTCTGGCCCCTAACATGGGAAGGAGAGCCCCCACCGAAGTTCAGCCCTGTGTAATAAAATACCTAACATTTATTGGATATGTTTTATGCACTCGGCATCGGGCCAAGCACCTCGAAGCCTTAGCTCACTTGTTTCCCACGGAGGCCTCTGCTCAGCTGTGATGTTACTGCTGCTACTGTCTCCATTCCACAGACATGTAAACTGAGGTCCAGAGGGATGATGTAACTTGTTTTCAATGTCATCTGTGAAAAAAGAAAAAGTGGAGGCCGCCATCTGGTCTTGGGGTCTCTACCTGAAGCTGTCTAGAGAGGCAACGAGGCTCCCATTACAGCTCCTTTCACCCAGCCAAGAGTTCCACATTCATTCTGTCACCAATGTGAGGGACACCCTCACTTTTTCACAGGGGTAACTGGACAAAAATACAGATATTTTGCTCCCAACTTCGTTAGGGTCCAAAGGAGGAGACACGTGTTTGTGCCACACAGATGGGGCGAGGGAGCCGAAGAGCTCAGAGTAGGCAGTGACTTCTCCTAAGGAGTCCAAGTGGATTGAGTAGCCACAAAGGAGCAGGTGAAGACACAGCTGCTGGAGGCCCCCTGAGGGCAGGAATGGGGGAGTGTGGGACCAGCAAGAGCCATTATGTGAAAAGAACGACCATCCGGTCTCTTGAACTGCTGTCGCCTTTGACAGCTGACGGGGCCTACAGTGTGGCATTTGCTCAGCCCTGCAAGTGGAAGCACCCCTGCCCAGCAGAGATCTCCTCCCCACTCATCTCTTCCCTTACGGGTAAACCTCGTACTCAGTGCTGTGAGTGGCAGGCACCATTTATGTGTTCTGGAGAGAGGATGTGGAGGAGCCGTCGTTCCTATAGGGGTGACATGGGACACACACACACACACATGTACTGCCCAAGCTATGGAAGCAGTATGTCAGGTATCGCCATATATGGCCTGGGGAGGAGCTGCCCTCAGTACAGGGCTCAAGTAGGGCCCCCCAGGGAGTGGACAGTTACTCTAAGACCAGAGTGGCAGTAAGAGCCAGATCAGCCCAGCTCTGGGTGAAGAATTGTCCAGGCAGAACCTGTAGCAGGTGCAAAGGGCTAATGCAGGGGTGAGCTTGGCAAGCTGACCAGGCAAGGACAGTGTTGAGCTAGGGGCCTGTGCCATTACAACGTTGGGATGGTCAAGTTCAGAAAGGAGGGGAGAAGGCAGCCTATGGCAGGCCTGTGAGGCTGGGAGAAGAAATGGGGACTTTATTCTTCAGGCAATAAGGAGTAAATAGAATGCTCACGTCTCTATAAATGTCAGTCAAAGATGCAAAAGCCTCTTGGAACCCAAAAAGATCATCTGCAAAAAACAGTAATGGCGCCATATTGGTCAGAGATCGACCGAGACAAATATGTCTATGTTTAGAATAGAAGAGAGCAGCGTTTCTTAATTGTGGGCACAGGACGCACAGTCCTGTGTACTTTAGATCTGGTGATAAGCATCCTCAGGACAAGCCGAGGATATCTGTACGAGGAATTTAGACCCTCTATCACTGTCTGAGAAAGCAGGGTGCAGCGAATAGAGCATGACTTTTGGAGCCAGGTAGATAGCAGAGGGCACTTCAGGGCATGTGTGGAGTATATGCTATCGCTTATCCACAGATCTGAACACCGAGGAGATGCTACAGCCAGCATCAGGGTGTCCCATCTCCAGGGCTCCGTAAACTCCACGAACTTCCTGTCTGCCGCTGGCTCCTGGAGGCGCAGAAGGCCTTGGGCCCTGTGTCGACAGCCCACTTTCCCACCGCTGCTCAGATGAGCTGTGGTTCCACCAGGGCCTCAGACCCTCCTGTCTATGAAGCAGGGAGGCGTGTCTTGTCACACAACCCCAAGTGGTGAGCTGTGGTCCCCAGGAGCGGCAGAGAGTGGCACCTGGGATGTATGGAGATAAGTTTTGCCTGGAAAACTTGAAAGAGGAGTCACCCCCTCCCCAAAGCCAGGAGGTCCCTGAAGTAAAGACAGAAAGTATTCTGACATAGACTTTACCCCCTGATAACTAGAACTTGACCTGGCTCATCAGCACCCCTAGGAACATTGTGGGAAGGAAGGTAGAGTCTTCAAGGGTAAAACCTGATTCTAGTGCAGGTGGTGGCCCTGGGCTTCCATGAGGACCAAATTCACTGAGGGCTGTGGGATTGCCCTGAGTCCACTCAGACACAGCAAGCCTGGCTCCAGGCACAAACCGTGATGTCAGGAGTTGTCCCCAAAGCTTTGTTAAAAAAAAAACCCTGTGGCAGCTGGTTGTGGTGGTGGCACATGCCTACTCGGAAAACAGAAGCAGGAGAATGTCTGTGAGTTCAAGGTCAGCTTGGTCTACCAAGCGAGTTACAGGATAGGCTCCAAAAGCTACACAGGGAAGCCCTGTCTCAAAAAAACAAAAACAAAATGCCTGTGACATTGTGAGTCCACTGTTTCAATCTGATGTGCTGGAAGCCCCAGCTACTTGGTAGAAGGAGGCAGTTATTTGAGCCTAGGAGTTCAAGGCCATCTTGAGCAATATAGTGAGACCTGGACAAGGAGAAAGGGAAAGAGAGAAGGGGGATTGGGAGCAGAGCTGACAAAGGCACAGCTGTCTTTAAGATTTTTCAAGTGATTGGCTAAAACTTTGTGACTGTGAAGAGTTGGAATGTGGCCGATCAAGAATTACAAAATTACCTTCAGTTCCTGTAGTGGCTATTTGCTACTCAGCTCAGTATCTACCCTAACATCTTCTCAATGGCAAGGTAAGGCTGATGGAATCCTTAGAATCCTAGTAGCCTCTGCTAAGCCTGGAGCTGAGAAAGCCGACAGCTAGCACGTGAGTGAGACCCGTAGAAGAGATCTTCCAGCTTGGCTGTGGCCTCTCCTTGCCTGTTCCTACCAGTGTATTCAGGAAATGATTTGGTATCGGACTTTCTTCTGCTCTGCAATCAGAATTGTGCATGTACCCAGGTTTGGTGGTACAGCCAGGCAGTGGTGGTGCACGCCTTTAATCCCAGAACTCAGGAGACAGAGGTAGGAGGATCTCTGTAAGTTCGAGGCCAGCCTAGTCTACAGATCAAGTTCCTGGACAGCCAGGGCTACACACTGAGACCCTGTCTCAAAAACATCAAGAAAAATATAAGTGCATGTGACCTTTCCCAGACCTGCACCTGGCCAAGGATGCTCACACCGGGCCAAAGATGCTCACATTTGGCCAAGGATATTCACACCTGCCAAGGATGCTTACACTTGGAACAACAGACTCTTCTTTTTGAAAGAGTTTTGTTTTGGAAGTGGAGGGGTTGGAGAGAGAATATGGGTGCTGACTCTCTCTAGTTCCAGGAAGGTAGAGTGAAGAAGCCAAGAGGAACCAAGTAAATGGCACTCACCCAAACAAGAACAAGGCTGTAGCTACCATCACCGTGCTTGGCAGAGCCTCAAAGGCAGGCAGGGGCACAGGAGGCTTTTGAGGGGATGGTGGCTTCCAGTGCCCCTCATGGAGGCTGCTGGGGAAGGCCTAGAAGAGGGTCATACAGGGCCATTGCTTGGTGGGGTGATACTTGGCTGTTTCTGGCTAGCCTGGAGTTGAAAATGGGAGACAGGAAAAGGACACACTCCTGCTGAGAGTTAAAGAAGCTGGATGTAGGAATAGGGCTCTGAGCCAGGTGCATCAGAGACTTGGGGACAATTTCTCATAGCTGAACTGGCCATTGTCCCCTTTGTGATATTCATCTATTCGGTCATCAAAGGTATTAGGCAATTAACATCTGCCTGTTATTCCTGGGAAAGATCTCTCTCACACTCTCTCTCTCTCTCTCTCTCTCTCTCTCTCTCTCTCTCTCTCTCTCACATACACACACACACTCACTCTCTCTCCCACACACACATGCACACACATGTGCACGCATGCACACATACATACACGCATGTACACACGATGCATGTGTGCGCACACGCACACACCTGAGTTCTCTCTTCATTTCATTATAGCTCATTTTCTTCAAAGTTCTGTGTGTTGTCTTACTCTGTACATTTTAAAAGCTTAGTCTGAGGAAATGCAAGGCTTCTTCAGGTGTGAAGGGGTCCTGGTTCCCTCCCAGGGCAAGAAGCCCTCCGAGGTCCCTCATGTGTGTACAGTGCTCTCACATGCCCACCATAGCAACCATAGTGGCCTTCCTCCTTTCCTTCATCATATTCTTTTCCTTCTTGGGCTGAGATGGAGCAGAGAACCTCTCGTGCTAAGCATAGTCTCTGCTGCCAAAGTTTTCCCGGCCTTTGTACAATCAGGTAATTAAAACACCAGGCTGGCACCCTACTTCCCCTGCTTCAGTCCTTCAAAGGCCTCCCATTTTCCTGGTCCTGTCTTCTAGATAAAGTTCTCGATCTCTCTCGAGGCAGACAGAACTCTCTTCAAGTACGCACATCTCCAGGAACCTGACCTTTCTGCCTACCTCAGCCCCTGGAAGTCTTCTCCAGTCTAGCAGTAGAGGGTCAGGAAAGGTCATTTCCCCTGAGACCCTCACTCTTCTGTTCTCTCCTTTGCAGCAGTGCTTGTCAGGTTACAGCCTAAATGTCCCAGCTTGCTCCAGGCCCTGAGAATGTCCCTGCACCCTACCAGCAGCATCCCCATGTTCTAGAGTCCAGGGACAGTGGAAATGTCCGCTGTAAGCCAACCATCTCCACCCCAAGTTAACCTTCAATCCCCAGGAGGCACAAGCAGAGACACATTTGAGACAGTGAGCATTTGTTCCTGCCTCAGAGCCATGTGCTGCGCTGTGTCTGTGATGGGTAAAGGCCATGTTGTCCACAGCCCTTGCCCTTCCCTGCCCTTTCTATTCCCCAGGGTCCAGAGTCTGCCCTGGCTTCTCTGGCAGCCTCATTTCCATGCATGCCTCATATAGTCACCTGGTTCTCTAGAAGTCCAAAGCTACTCTCCAATGAACCCTGCCCTCTGTGTACTAGGTGCACCCCACCTCCACACCTCCATACCTGCTCCCCACTTCCTCCCTATCCTATCCCCACCAGGAAAACTGTCCCTTTTCTTCCTATAAAGGAGACACATGCATGTATGGCTGGAAACGCTTCATGTTTTTTAGGGTTTAAAAAAATTCAAGAGAGGTTAAGTGACTTGTTCAAAGATGTACAGCAATAAAGCCGAGTCTGGGTTCTTAGGATTGTTGAATAGATTTTTTTTTCCACTGTGAAAGAAGCCTCCAACCTGGACCTGGAGGATCCTCTAAGGAGCTAGTCTTTCTGTCTACTGCTGGCTTTGCAGGCCAGCCCACACAGACTCCCTGAAGACCAAGCTGGGTATATCATGCCTTTTTTTTTTTATTCCAAGACAGAGTTCTGCACAACAGCCCTAACTGTCCTGGAATTCACTCTGTAGACCAGGCTGGCCTCGAACTCACAGAGATCTGCTTGCCTCTGCCTCCTGAGTGCTGGGATTAACGGCCATTGCCTGTTATCATTGCCTTTTGATGCTGTGCATTGGTTCATTCTTTCGGCAGAAACAGGCTTGGATAGTTTATGGTCCAATGACAAAAATTAATGCCCAAAAATTTCATAAAGCTAAATGCTGCCAAGCAAGGCAGCACACACATGTAATCCCAGCACCTGGGAGGCAGAGACCAAGAGATCCCATCCATGACCCATAGAGTGAGCCTTGCTGTCAAAAAGATGGGGAGGGGCTCCCCTGGAAAGAGATACCCAGCTAAGATCTAGGAATGAACTGATGTCAATGAGGCAAAATGGGGGAGGGGGAAGGAAATCCAAAGAGAGGGACCTCTGCAAAGGTCTTTGTGGCCAGACAGAGGACAGAGTGCTCGAGGAAATCAAGGGAGACCAATGTCTGCCAAACTGAAGCAGAGTAGGCAAGATCAGAGTGTTGTGTGTAAGGCATCCAGACCCAGCTGTGGGACTCGGTGGTAGAGCATACCCCTCAGCTCTGAGGCCCCTAAACAACAAAAAAATAGTTACTAAGACAAGAATAGATTGCTTTAGTGTTACAGAGAGGACCCAGAACTAGAAACAGCTCCCCTCCTGGGCCTAGGAAGCAGAAGGCAGAAAGGCTCGGTACAAAACTCTCTGCTGTTTACTGAGCCCTGGACCCATACCCCTGGCACAGTCTCTGCCTTCGCTCCAAATGGGATCTGTGCCCCTGGGATCTGTGCCACATAGTGGTCCTATGGCCCTAGGGGGCTGCCAGAGGCCAGCATGTAAGCCACTGGGGCTTCATGTCAGGGCTGCCAGTCCACAGTTCTTAGCTGTAAAGCAATAAGCCCTAGTGTGGCTTAGAATCCCTGGACTCCCCATTCCTAGAGCTGGGGATGCCGACCTGGAATCAGACATATTGTGGGACAGAGGAAAAAGTCCCACCAGTGCCTCCAGCAGTGCCCAAAGGGTGGCATCTAACCACAGAACCTTGCAGAACGCTGGCAGCACACCAGCTCTAAGCTGGGCCGTCCCACCTTCAACAAGTGCGTCACTTCTGTTTTTCCCAGAATATTATTTGCAGGGGCTGGAGAGATGGCTCACTGGTTAAGAGCACTGGCTGCTCTTCCAGAGGTCCTGAGTTCAATTCCCAGCAGCCACGTGGTCGCTCACAACCATCTGTAATGAGATCTGTTGCCCTCTTCTGGCATGCAGGCATACATGGAGGCAGAATGTTGTATACATAATAAATAAATAAATAAATAAAGCTTTTAAAAAAATATTATTTGCAAAGGAAAGCAGTTAGGAATCCTGGTTTCCAGGAAAACCCTGTTGCGGTTTTAAAATACACATTCCATTGTTGGTGCCTTAGAGAAAAATACGGCATAGAAACTACTGCATTTCCAAACAGTGACAGTGTAAACAGCACGCTGAGTGGATTGGGAGGCAGCTGCTGGAACTGATGTGGGCAGGTGTCCAGTGTCTGATAGCTACAGTCCAATATCTGTAATAGGCCTGGTGGCACATGCCTATACTCCCAGCTACTTGGGAAGCTGAAGTCATTTGAGTCCCAGAGTTTGAGGCCAACATGGATAACTTAGTGAGCCTCTGTCTCAGAAGCAAAATATCTGTAACAAAGTCCCCCAAAATAATGATGACAAGGAGCTGGGGAGACAGCTCAGTATGTAAAGGGATTGCTGGGAAAAACGAGTCACAGATCCCCAGTGCCTGAATTTAAAAACAAGTGCAGGGGCTGGAGAGATGGCTCAGAGGTTAAGAGCACTGCCTGTTCTTCCAGAGGTCCTGAGTTCGATTCCCAGCAACCATGTGGTGGCTCACAGTCATCTATAATAAAATCTGGTGCCCTGTGATCCCAACCGTGTGGTGCTGGAGACAGGAGAATCCCTGAGATCCCTAAGGCTTGCACACGAAACGTGAAAACCATACAGAGAAGCCTCAGCTTCATAATCCTGTTTCCCTTTTGTTTATGTTGTTTTGTTTTGTTTTGTTTGGAAACAGAATTTCTCTGTGTAGCCCGAGCTGTCCTGGACTTATTCTATAGACCAGACTGGCCTCAAACTCACAGAGATCCGCCTACCTCTGACTCCAGAGTTCTGGGATTAAAGGCGTGCGTCACCACCACCCGGCCGTAAACCTGTTTTAAGTTGAAATACTTCTAAGCTAAAGCAGACAACTGCCTTGCCTGCCTCATACATCCTCAGAATGCTTCACTTGTCTATGTGGGTAAACTCATCCAGCATAAACCTACATTTTTGTTTTTGGATTTTGAGTTATTTTATACATATGTCTCTGCTTATATATTGTATGTATGCACACATGTGTGTTGTACATGTGGAGGTCAGAGAACAACTTGAGAATTGGCTCTCTCTTTCCACCATGTGAATTTTAGGTTTTGAACTCAGGTTATCAGGCTTGACAGCAAGTTTCTCTACACACTGGGCCATCTTTTCTGGCCGCTTTTTGTTTCTTTTTTTTTTTTTTTTTTTGCTTTGAGTAAAGGTCTCATGTTGCCCAGACTTGGCCAGAACTCCCTACGTAGCTGAGTATGGCCTTGAAATCCGACCCTTCTGCCTACCATGCAAGTACTAGGCACCTCCATGCTGGCACAAAGCCTACTTTTTAATGAAGTGTTGAGTGCCTCTTTTTATTTATTGAACACTGAATTCAAAGTTAAAGACAGAGTGGTCATACATTGAGAACAAGGTATAGCAAGATATGGAAAGCTGTGGGAAGATGTGTTGGTATGGGAAGGTGTGGTAAGGTGTGGTAAGTGTGATAAGATGTGGCAAAGTATGATAAGGTGTGGCAAAGTATGGTAAGGTGTGGTAAGGTATGGTAAAGCATGGCAAAGTATGGTAAGGTACAATAAGGTATAGTAAGATGTAGTAATGGATGGTACGAGGTTGGTAAAATATGGTCAGGTATGATAAAACATGGTAAAGTATGGGAAGGCGTGGCAAAATATGGTAAGATGTGGTAATGCATGGTAAGGGATGGTAAGGTTGGGCACAGTTTGGTAAAGTGTGGTAAGATGTGGTGAGGCATGGTGATGTCTGGAAATGTATGGTAAGGTGTTCATGGTAAGGTAAGTCACTTCACGGTAAGGTGTAGTAAGGTATGGTTCCTAGCAAATGCTTATCAGTTTGAACATTACAGTGTAGAAGACTCACAGTGGAGCCATGTGTGAGCCAGGACAATCTCTGCTGACTTTGTCGGCTATGGTCATAGTCTTCACAAGATGCTCCCAAAGAGATAGCATAGTTCTTCCATCTAAGTTCATGGGTTCCCAGGATTCCACGTCCCAGCTGAGAACCCATAATCCAGGAAGAACAAGCGAGCAAGGTTCTCTATGCTTTGGCAGACTGCTAGGGAGGTGGAATGGGGACCCAGGGCTAAAGCCACCAGGGTCAAGGTGGGGCTTTGAGATGATACCCTGGAGGAGCTAGGCATGGCCATCAAGGCTGAGGGTGGGAGTCACGTGCTTAACAGACAGGTGCTCTACATGCTCCAGACAGCACCTTGACAGTGTGCTAATGAGGCCTCAAAAGTGAAGCACCTTCCCTGGATGTGCTGACATACACCAGAAGGCTTAGGCAAGAGGGTGGCAAGAGCCCCAGAGTTTGCCCCAGCCTCCCAAAGGCTGAGGTTACAGGCATGGGGTGAGGGCTTAGGGAATAGTTCAATTGGTAAAGTTCTTACCACACAAGCATGAGGACACAAATTTGATCCCTAGCACCCACATAAAAATCCAGGCATTGTGGCACATGCTAGTAATCCGAGTGCTGGGGAAGAGGAGGCGAGCTCCCTGGGGCTCACTGGACAGCCAGCCTAGCCTACAGGTAAGCTGCAGGCCAGTGAGAAAACCTGGCCCAAAAAATAAGGTGGATGGCTCCTGAGGAACAACACTTGATGTTGACCTCTAGCCTTCACGCGCACATGCTCACACACATGCACACTCGCATGCAAGCACACACACACGCTCACACACGTGCAGCAAAGCAAAGCCCCTTGATAAATCCAGGCCACAGGAGGTGGCAGGCCCTGAGAAAGTGATTCTGTGGCTTCAGACCTCCAGTTCATGCCTTTGCCTCTCCACATAGGGAGTTTGAGGGCCCCGCAAAGGGGAAGAATTGAGCACAGGTGGAAGGTAAAACCCAGGGTTCAAGAGCCAGATGGCCTGGTTTGCCTACTTACTACTTGTGTGACTTTAACATGATGACCTGATTAATCTGCATCTTTCTCTTTTCTTTTCTTCTTTTTTTTTTTTGTTTTGTTTTCATTTTGTTTTGGTTTTGGTTTTTGAGCCAGGGTCCCTGTGTAGCCCTGACTGTCTGGGGACTCACTCTGAAGACCAGGTTGGCCTAGAACTCAGAGATCTGTCTACCTCTGCCTCCCACGTGCTGGGATTAAGTAACATCACCTGACTGTGTCTTTCTCTTTTCATCTGTGAACTGGAGAGAGCATTTGGGACCTCAAGGAACAACTGAATGTTACTGAAAAGCACTTCAAACCCACTGGTCATGGGACTTGGCAGGGAGACAGCTTGGGATGCTCAGCACGGCAGTTTTTCTGGAATCAGCAGTGTTGACCCCTAACATCCTTCTGTCTCTGGTCAGACAGTTCTAGGGTTGGAAGCACGAGGGTCCAGAGGGGATGGCCTGTCCTTAGTCTGAGGGGTGGGTAAGCAGTTGTCTGTCCAACCAGGGCAAGTACAGAAGAGCAAGAAAAACTGGCATCAGCAGAAACCAGCTGGTCGAGGAAAGAGGTGGATCTCTGGTCAAGGGTCATGGGGGCCCTACCCCTGAGCTAATGAGTTCAGGTTCAATGCTAGAAGGGATAGAGGTTGAGTGTGTTCAATCAGTTTCTGGCATCTCTAAACAAATGAGAGCTTGCCCAGAGACAGCCACGAGCGTGGCACCCAGTGCAGCTCCAGGAGCACCTTCCTATGTATTTCTGAGGGTGTGTTCTCTGGAACCCTCGGCCTTATGCAATCCTGCCACTCAACCCAAGTGCCTGTTCTAATGCCTGTCCTAACTCAGCCACTCCTTAGCTGTCCTGAGACCTTGAGCAAGCCACTTGATCTCCAGACACCTCCATAAAGTGAGACCACTGCACCCACCTTAAAGGCGCTTATGTTTTTAACGGAAGTCCTAAAAGTTGTTCAATAACAGCTTCCTCTTCCCCCAGGCCCCTCTTCCTCACTTCCTGAGAAACTCTCCCCTAGCATCAGAGTACTAAGGCTGCAAGGCTGCAGGTGCTGAGGGTGAGCCTAGTAGTAAAAGAAGGCAAACAATTGGGTGGGTAAGAGAGGAGAGTTCCAGCCCACAGCTTATAGACACCCCCTCGCCCCACCACCAACCCCCCTACCCCTCCAACTCCATCCCTCCCCCCTCACATATCCCCCTTCCTTCTTCAGCCAACAGTCTGGGCAGGTGTCCCTGCCTAGAGGCCTCCCTCTGGCTAATCATTCTTTGGCCCTGGGAGAGGCTCTGCCAAGGAGGCTGGACCCTGATGTTTTGGGCCCATGTCTGGCCTCTGTCTAGCCTAGGCTTAAGATCAGGATCTGTGGGCCTAAAGAAGGAAAGGGGAGATTTCTGGTACCCAAAAAATGTGCCTCGGAGTGACCCCAAATTCTTTGCACAATGCAAAGATGGGAGATGCTCTCACCTTGTCTGAAAAAGTGAACCGTGCCTTGGTTTCTGTGCCGAGCAACCCCAGCAGGAGGCAGATATTCAGCCTTCCAAAACTCCAGGAGATCCCTTCCCTTGGACAAGATTAGCTTCAAAACTAGGGCTCCACGGATCCAGACGTCACCAAGCTGTCCTGGGGTAGAACTCAGAGGCAGAAGGCTTGCCTAGCATGCACAAGTTTGACTCTCACCAAGAACCACTTAGTAAAGAAACAAACATGAGTTGAAGAGGATCAAGGTCCTGGACGGTGCCTTCCACCCCCTCCTCTCGCTGCCTCCCCTGTAGTCTTCTAGAACTCCGTGAGGCCTGTTATAATGTCCAGCCCCAAGTTCAAAGACAAGAGGAGGACACTGTTAGCCAGGCAGTGGTGGCGCACGCCTTTAATCCCAGCACTTGGGAGGCAGAGGCAGGCAGGTCTCTGTGAGTTCGAGACCAGCCTGGTCTACAGAGCTTTCCAGGACTGGCTCCAAAGCTGCAGAGAAACCCTGTGTCGAAAAACCAAAAAAAATAAATAAATAAATAAAATAAAGGACACTGTTTTGTTTTGTTCAGGATGGGGTCTCACTGGTGGTATACACTCTTAATCCCAGCTCTTAGGAAGCAGAAGCAAGTGGATCTCTGTGAGCTTAAGACCAGCTTGGTCCATATAGTGAGCCTGAAGCTAGCCAGTGCTACACAGTGAGACTTTATTTCAAAACAAACACAACAACAACAACAACAGCAAATGAATGAACCCAAACCTGAGATAGTGTCTCATGTCTAGTTCAGGCTGTCCTCAACCTTGCTATGTCGCCAAGGATAAGTTTGAACTCCTGAGCAGCTCCCCTCTGCCTCCTGAATGCTGAGGCTTACAGGCTACGTGGTGCTTGGGATTATATACAATGCATTATACATGCTAGAACACGCCACCAAATGAGCCATGTTTCTAGCTCTTTCTTCTTTGTTTATTTCCATTTTGAGATGGGAACCTTGAACTTGGGAATCAAGTATTCTCAGGCTCTCCTCATGCTGGCACAAATGGCCTGGTTTCTCTTGAGGGCAGAAGGGAAGGTAGCTATACCTTCTAACCCCTCTGTCTGCTTCTCTCCTCCCGCCCACAGGAAGCCTACTGCGGTTACTCCATTATCCTCATGGCGCTGCTGTGGTGTACTGAGGCCCTGCCCCTGGCTGTCACCGCCCTGTTCCCCATCGTCCTCTTCCCCCTGATGGGTATCATGGATGCCTCTGAGGTAAACACCCCCATCCACAGGAGGAAAGGTTACAGGGAAGGGGTGGGGGGATCTTACCTAGAGTCTTGGAACCAAGGACACCGCTTCACATAGTTGTGGAAGAAGGCAAAGGGTATGGGAGACAGCCAGCTAGGAGGCAGAGAGTATCCAAGAAGCGTGCATGGCTGTTGTGCGAGTTCATTCACAACAGGAGGAACGAGCCCTGCCAGAGACGTGCAAAGTCTGCAACTGGAGGGGGGCGATGAAAGCCAACTGAAGAACTCCCCAGCAGCTGGTCCTGCTAGCACATTGCTGCAAGTCGGGCACTGAGAGGCCGACCATGAGGATCTTAAGTTCAAGACCAACCTGGACTACCTAGGCAGACCCTGTCAAAAACAAACAAAAAGATAAACTGTCAACTGTCTCCGTATCCACAGAGCCAAAGTGAGGATTTTTACATAAGACACCCTTTGGATGTCCCAGGATGCTAAGTTCTCTTACTTAAGACGTGTAGTGTTTTCATAGAGACTCACACACCTTCCTTGTAATACCCAATATGAGTAAATAGTTGCCATAATGTATTGTTTAGAATATAGGGCTGAGGAGGTGGCTCAGCAGATAAAGGCACTTACTGCCTAGCCTCACACCGTGAGTTCAATGCCTGGGATCCACTTAGTGGGAGAAGGGACCGACTTCTACAAGTTGTCTCCAGAACTCCACACTCTAGCCATGGTACATACACACACAAACACACACACACACACACACACACACACACACACGTAAGTAAATGTAAAACAAATTTTAAAGACAATAATGTAGAGGCAAGCATGTACACATTTAGCACAGATGTAGTTTCTGCCTGAGTCTTTTCTGTACAGGGGTTGCCTCATCCATGAATGCAGATCCCACATACAAAAGCCTAAGAGAGGACTGGCTGTATATACTTTTTTAAAGGTGTATGTATTAGATGTGTGTATTAAGTCTGTGTGGATGGATGTATGTATATGCATCACATTTGTGCCTGGTACCCTCGGAGGTCAGAAGAGGGCATTGAGTCCCCTGAAACTGGGGTTAAAGATGGTTGTGAGCTGCCATGTGGGCACTGAGAACCGAACCCAGCCCCTCTGGAAGAGCAGCGAGTGCTCTTAACTGCTGAGCCATCTCTCCAGCCCCTGACTCTATACTTCTAATGGAAGGGCTCTTAGATTTGAACTGCACCAGAACCACCTGGACTGAGGAGCAGAACAGATAGACAGGCCTCCCTCTGACCTGACTCAGATGAAGCTAAAAAGGGGATCTCATCTCAACCTCATTTTTCCGTCTCTTCCCCTTCTCCCCACCCCTTCTTTCTCTTCTTTTTTCTCTTCCTCCTCCCCATCTTCTTCTTTCTCTTATTCCTCTTCCCCCTTCATTTTAACACTGGGTCTTGCTGTTCAGCCCAGGCTGGCCCAGTCACACTCTTCCTGCTCCTAGGGTTCAGCAGAGCTACCAGACCTGGCTGAGCATTTTGTTTGTAACAAGTCTCAGGTGATGGTGATGATGCTGGTAGAGACAAGCGCATACTTTCCAGAAAGAGCCAGGGAATTAGTTATCTTCCGTTCTCTGCTTGAAGCACACCTGTTCAGGCTACAGCGTCTTAGTCTCTCAGAGAGAAGAAAAGCAGTGAGTTTGGCAGGAACCTGGCTCCTGTAGAATGGCTGATTGCCCAAAGGTCATTTCCATTTGGTTCTGAGGTCCCAGAGGAATACCAGTTTGTGAGGATGTCATGACCGGTCCCCTAAGTATTAGGAGGAGACTCCAGAGTCTCAGATCCATCCCCACTCCCCAGGCCTGCATAGAGTACTTCAATGACACCAACGTACTGTTCGTCGGGGGGCTGATGGTGGCCGTGGCTGTGGAACACTGGAACCTGCACAAGCGCATCGCCCTCCGAGTGCTCCTCACCATTGGAGTGCGGCCTGCCCTGTGAGTCTGTGTGTGATCCAGGGTGGGAGAAACATACGGGCATCCCATGTCTGGAAGGAAGCTGGAATGGCGGAGTGTCTGTCTGTCTGCCTGTAGGTTGCTTCTGGGCTTCATGTTGGTCACAGCCTTCCTCTCCATGTGGATTAGCAACACAGCCACCACAGCCATGATGTTGCCCATCGGGCATGCCGTCCTGGAGCAGCTTCAGGGCTCACAAAAGGACGTGGAGCAAGGCAGTGATAACCCTGCCTTTGAGCTCCAAGAAGCAAGTCCCCAGAAGGAGGCGACCAAACTTGGTAAGAGACCTGAAGCAGACTCAGTCCCTAGACCTAAAGCAGTCCCTGCCTCTGAATCTGAAGCAGATCCTGCCCCCAGACATGGCTTCCATTCCGAAAGGCCCTTGGGAAAAGAGGCAGGCGAATGACTGACTTGTCCAGGTCTTCCTGAGGTTTTCCCAGACGTAAAATGCCAGTGGAGACTGCTGTGATAACTCAGGAGATGACAGTGCCTGCCACCAAGCCTAAAGACACTAGGACCCACATGATGGAAAGAGAGAGCTGACTCCTGCAAGGTGTCCTCTGACTTCCATATGTGCACTGTGGCATGTGTGCATGTATGTGTTTGTATGTAATAATAATAATGTCTCAAAAATATTAAATGCCAACATCTGTGGGCTAGGTATGTAACTGAAGGGAGGGTTCTTGCCTGGCATGTGCAAGGCCCTGGGCTCCATCAAAACAACAACAACAACAACAACAATAAACACTGAGCACAAAGCTAAGTGGCCTGGGCTAGCACATCATAGCAATCCAAGAGTTTGGTGAGAAGTGAGCTGCAGTCTGGGGAACAAGAAGTGCTCTGGGCTTCATCCCTCCTACTTGGTCTAGGTAACCCTTCTCGCTTCTCTGTGACTGTTTCCCGAGAGAAGTTGAACCGGATTGTGTCTGAGAACACTCCCAACCAAAAGCTCCAGAGAATGCTGGAACCTGGGCACAGTCTCTGTCCCCCTGGAAACTCAAGTCCAGCTGTTCATCACCAAGGGGCCCTGGAGGCCCCAGAACCCAGCCAAGATTCCTGCAACTCATCTTACACCTGTCCCCATGTACTTTCTTTCCCTCGTTGGCAGATAATGGACAGGCTGTCTCGGCCTCTTCAGAGCCCAGCACACAGAAGACTCAGGAGCATAGCCGCTTCAGCCAGGGCTTGAGTCTGTGCATTTGCTACTCGGCCAGCATTGGGGGCATCGCCACCCTGACAGGCACTACCCCCAACCTGGTGCTCCAAGGCCAGATGAACTCGTGAGTGCCGGGGAGAGGGGGGAGCATGATGAATGGGGATTTGCACTCTTGCTGTGGTGAAGATGGGACCAGGCAGTCTCAGGGATAATGTCACACAACAGCCCATGCCCCTTCATCATGATGAATGGGGATTTGCACTCTCGCTGTGGTGAAGATGGGACCAGGCAGTCTCAGGGATGATGTCACACAACAGCCCATGCCCCCTTCATCATGATGAATGGGGATTTGCACTCTTGCTGTGGTGAAGATGGGACCAGGCAGTTTCAGGGATAGTGTCACACAACAGCCCATGTCCCCTTCATCATGATGAATGGGGATTTGCACTCTTGCTGTGGTGAAGATGGGACCAGGCAGTTTCAGGGATAGTGTCACACAACAGCCCATGTCCCCTTCATCATGATGAATGGGGATTTGCACTCTTGCTGTGGTGAAGATGGGACCAGGCAGTCTCAGGGATGATGTCACACAACAGCCCATGCCCCTTCATCATGATGAATGGGGATTTGCAGTCTCGCTGTGGTGAAGATGGGACCAGGCAGTTCCAGGGATGATGTCACACAACAGCCCATGCCCCCTTCATCAGGCTCTTCCCCCAGAATGGCAACGTGATAAACTTTGCTTCCTGGTTTGGTTTCGCCTTCCCCACCATGATCATCTTGCTGCTGTTGGCTTGGATATGGCTGCAGGTCCTCTTCCTGGGTTTCAAGTAAGTGGTGCCATAGGTAAGAGAAACCCAGCTTCCTGCCTGTACCCCGGGAGCCTCTGATTCATCCAAACAAGGTGGGGGACCATACCATGAGAAGCCCTCTTCTCCTCTAAGTGACTGGTCTCCCATGCAATGGAATGAGAAAGCTGAGTCTGGAGGAATGGTGAATCCTGGGATTTAAAGTCATGTCTCGTGTGTGTGTGTGTGTGTGTGTGTGTGTGTGTGTGTGTGTGTTCATATGTATGCACAGGTACACATGTTTATATGAATGTGTATGAAGACCAGAGTTTGACATTAGCTGTCTTCCTCAACCATTTTTCCCCTTATTTTTTGAGACAGTGTCTCCCAGTGAACCCAGAACTCATCCAGGTTACGATGGCTAACCAATGAGCTCCGGGAGCCTTTGGTCTCTGCATCCCTAGCTCCATTTTTTATACAAGTGCTGGGGCCAGAACTCAGATCTTGATGTTTACATGGCAAGCATCTTATTTAGTCAGTAACTATCTCTCCAGCCCTGAAAACCACATCTCCTGGTACCCCCACCCCATCCCCGCCAGTCATACACCTTCCCATAATGCTCCATGGTCCTTGGATGAGCACTTGGGGATTCCACATGGAGCACAGTCAGTTAGAGAAGCATTTGAGGTGGTCCTTCTGTTTGCCTGCCCATATACTGAACACTAGGACTCTTGCACCTTAGGCAAAGTCTCTATCCTTGCCATTCTCCATCTGATGAGTGATGATATGGTGGGGGCCACAAGAGAGGAGAGCACAGGGAGTGGGCATTCCAGAAAGTTCCTGGACATGAAATCTCAGTTGGTTCCTGTAGGACTGATAGTTAGCCAGGGTTAGAAATGGGGAAAGGTATTCAAGAAGAAAAGGCAAGAAGCACAGAGGCCAGAAAGCCCTGGGTGTGTCTGAAAACACTGCTTCCCAAGGGCTGAAGTGCAAGAGACTGTCAGAGAACAATCACAGAGGACTTTGTGTGCCACATAGAGTTGGGACCTTGTCCTTGAGGCTAAGATGAGGAGGTAGATTTTATCTTCATGCAACACTGAGCTCCTTCTAATTCCAGTTTAGAGACCTATGTTGAGAAGTATTGGGTAGCCGGGCATAGTGGTATATACCTGTCATCTCAGTACCTGGGGAACTGAGGCAGGAGGATCATGAGTTCAAGGCCAGCCTGGGTTACATAATATCCTGTCTTAAAAACCCAAAGTGAAGTAAAATAGTCAGCGACCCTGCTAAGACTCAGCTGAACTCGAGTCTGCAATCAGTTAGTGATGTCAAGGAGCACACGGACCAGAGTGGTGATCTGAGTATTACCGGGGCGTGAGCCATTATTCATCCATTCCTTCCAGGCAGAGGGGAACCACGACAAGGTGATAAGCTGTACTTTGAACAAGTCACTTGGGCAGCTGCAAGGAGGCTGGATTAAGGCTGGGAGCTGGTGTGAGGCAAGGGAGTAGTTGATGAAGTCAGCATAGTGTTGGATACCGGAGGAGCCACAGATGTGTGAGACATGGTCTTTGCCCTGAGAAACTCACAGACCAGCAGGTGATAAGATTTACCCAAGTGTAAAGCGAAATGCCAGACAGCACAAGGCAAAGCCTTCTGAATGGCTAAGGACTATGAAGGTATTGCTGAGGCTGGCAGGGACAGCCGGGGTAGGCGTGAGGGAAGGGAGCAGTTCCCGGAACATTAACAGAAAGAGGAGCTCAGAATCAGGACTGAAAGGACACTCGGAATCTGGGCCACTCATCCCTCTCGCTCCGGGAGCAAAGGGCTCAGCACAAGGGACCCTTCAGAGGAAGGGCGACAACAGGGAAGACAAAGAAAATATAGCTTTCTTGTTGAAGAAAAACCACAATCCCAAGCCAGGCCTGGTGGTACACACCCATAACCCCAGCACTCAGAAGGCTGAGGCAGGAGGATCAGGAGATGGAGACCAACTTGAACTAAAAACGAAACAAAGGGTTAGAAACGTAAGACAGAAGAGAGTCTACCTAGCATGCATGAAACCTGGGTTTGGTTCCCAGTCCCACATAATCTGGGGATGATAATGTATGCCTAGAATTCAAGGTCAGTCTGGGTTATATGAGACCCTGTCTGAGGGGAAGGGGAGGGACTATGCCAAGATGCCCCTCTGGGTCTTGGACTCTCTTCTAGCTGTAAAGCCAGGACCTAAGGGTTTTGCCCCATGCCTGGTACAGACCATTCACACACTGCCCGTGCCTCTGCCTGCAGCTTCCGGAAGAACTTTGGCTTTGGGGAAGGGGAAGAAGAACAAAAGCAGGCAGCCTTCCAGGTCATCAAGAACCAGCACACGCTGCTTGGCCCCATGAATTTTGCAGAAAAGACTGTCACCGTCCTCTTCATTATCCTGGTGGTGCTCTGGTTCACCAGAGAGCCAGGCTTCTTCCCAGGCTGGGGTGACACACTTTTTGCCAATGAAAATGGCCAAAGGTGAGACCTGCCAGAGGGCAGAGGGGAGACTGCCGGGGACTCTGAACTAGAAAGGAAGAAAAGGAAGGCAGAGGGAGGGAAAGGATGTCACCAGGCATGTTGATGGTGGGGTCCCTTCTCTGTCCCTTACTCAGCCTTTCCCTCCTGCCCCTTCCGCAGCTTGGCATCAGATGGGACAGTGGCCATCTTCATCAGCCTGATTATGTTCATCATCCCCTCCAAGATCCCAGGACTGACCCAGGACCCAAGTAAGCACCTGGCCTGGGACTGGGAAGGGTCTCCAGAGGGCCCTGCCTGCAGGTATATAGCCTACTGCCTTCTACCACATCCAGCAGGAGCTAGCAAAGCTTAGAGGGGTTGGAGTGACCTGCCAAGGACACAGGGACTCAGGGACAGAGGTGGGATACTACAGGGATGGAGACTGAGGGACTCCCTTCTACCTGGCTTACTAGGAACCCGCTTAATAGGAACCCACTCAGGAAGGCCTCAAGTGGAGGGGAGGGAAGGCCTATTGACTTTTGGTGACCACCCTTGTCTGCTTGGGGAGTAGACAAACCAGGGAAGCTGAAGGCTCCTCCTGCCATCCTCACCTGGAAGACAGTGAACGATAAGATGCCTTGGAATATCCTGATCTTGCTGGGTGGGGGCTTTGCCCTGGCCAAAGGCAGTGAGGTGAGAGCCTGTTTGAGGGAAACCCTGGGATAGTCCCTCACCAGCCTTAGGTACTTCTCCCCAGTTGGGTTCTTGAAGCCCAAAGGAAAGTAGGCCTCTCTCAGTGATGCGCCCCCACCCGCACACCAGCCAATGCGATAGGCCTGAGCATCCACAAAGCTAGTATCGGCTTGATGCCATACCAGATGAAGCCTCCAGGGGGCGACAGATAACAGTCTTCCAGGGACCAGAGCGTCTTTTTCTTGACCTTCCATCCAAAAGAGCAGAAAGATTCAGGATACTGCAGCCCTAGACCCCTGGGTCCTGGCTGATGTAGGAGATTCCTGGATCTGTGGTTAGTATATCCACAAACTGTGCCAGACACTTTGCTTGATGTGGAGGAGACAGGAACTCAGCGCTGGGCATAACATCAGGTTCCACAGCCTGGCATGACAGTGGGCAGGGACAGACCCGGAAACTCTTCTTACCCTGGAAATTGCCCATTTTCCAAGTAGCCTCCTCCCAGTCTCTTCAAGCTCCATCGCCACCACCAAAAGCAAGGTCCCTTCAGCCCTAACGCTTGGGGTGGGGGTTGGGGTCTCAGATGATCCAGGAGCTTCAAGAGAGGCAGGAAGCAAGGTACTCACATTCACAAAGTGCAGGTTTCCCACTAGAACCTCCCCCTCATCCCACTGGTCCCAAGGAGCAGCAGGGAGCCCCCTTGGTCCTAACTGGGTACCAACTTTCTTCAGAGTTGTTTGACTTGAAGGCCATGGAGGTGTGGGCAGGGCCAGGGCCTCCCAGAGTTCCAGCTGGGGACCCCGGAGCTTTTCTGTCTCCTATCTGTCGCCTCCTTCTGCCATCAGCAATCAGGTTTGTCTGCGTGGTTGGGAGAAAAGCTGACCCCGCTGGAGCATATACCGCCACCAGCCACGGCCTTCATCCTCTGCCTATTGATTGCCATCTTCACCGAGTGCACCAGTAACGTGGCTACCACTACGCTCTTCCTGCCCATCCTGGCCTCCATGGTGAGCTGACACTGCAGCCTCTTCCAGGCAGCCCTCCTGCCTGTTCTCTACCCCGCAGCTACTCAGAGGGGCTGGTCCAACCCTCCTCTTCTGCACGGAGAAAACCGCCTCCCAGGCTTCCCCCAGCTCCAGATGTTGAACTCTTAGGTCCCAAGGCCGTCTGGCCCCTGAGTCACCTGCCCCGAGTGACATCATTCTTTGAGTATCCCAGTGGGGCTGACTAGAGGCCTCACCCACCTCCCCACCCAATCCCTGTTCTGGTCATTCCAGAAGTGATGGGGGTAAAATTGCTCCCTGGAGCGTCCCCAGCCCCTTCCTCCTCAGGTGTGTTCCCACAGCCTTTGATGACACCTCCTGAGCCCCTTTGAGATCGGTTTTATGGGCCCCTCCCCTCACTACACCCCACAGGGCAGGGCAGCACATTCATCTCCTCCAAGAGGTCAAGGGGCCCTGTCCAGGTCACCCAGAGCACTCTGCCCAGGAATCGGGTTCATGGCCAGAGGGGGGAGGGGCGGGGTAGCCCCCTCAAAGTGAAGAAGCCTGGCCTCCCCACTGAGCCGGGACCAGGATCAACTGTGCCCGCTGTCACCCTGCAGGCACAGGCCATCTGCCTTCATCCCCTCTATGTCATGCTCCCCTGCACCCTGGCTTCCTCCTTGGCTTTCATGCTACCTGTGGCCACTCCGCCCAACGCCATTGCCTTCTCCTTCGGAGGCCTCAAAGTGTCCGATATGGTGAGTGGCTAGAAGATCAGAATGCCTCAGCCCGCCACCTGTCCTGTCTTTCCCTCTCAAGGCACCATAACGCAGCTGAGGGACACTGAGGTTCCCAGAGAAGAGCTGGCCCTGGGGCTGGGGGACAGCAGGAACTCTGACATCTTTATATTCTACAGTCCCAGGTCGCAAATCAAGGGAGGGGACATTCAGAAGTTCCAGGGGTGGCGGCATCCCCACTTAATGAAATGGCCTAAGAGAAAACAAGGCTCAGAGCCCCAGAAGCTTATAAGGAGCCCCCACCTTCTCTGTTAGGATGGGCAGTCAAATAAGTGACAAAGACATTGCCTAATACTGCAGTTTAGACCGAAGGCAGGACTTCCCAAGGGCTTTGCTAATGAGAGGGGTGCTTAGGACACCTAGCTGAGGAGAGTGTTTCTGATTCACATTGGCTTGCCTCACCCTAGGCCCGTGCCGGATTCCTGCTCAACATCATCGGGGTGCTGAGTATCACACTGTCCATCAACAGCTGGAGTATCTCCATCTTCAACCTGGACACATTCCCATCCTGGGCCCACTCCAACACAAGCCAATGCTTTCCCAGCCTGCCCAATTCCACCGTACCAGGCCTTTAGGTTAGGATGCCAACTAGTTCTACTGGGGAAGCCCAACGGTGCCACTTCTCAGAGCCAGGAGAGGGCGCTCCAAACGCCAAGTCCGGGGCCAGTGTTGGAAAGTCGGCCGGCGCATGTGCAATCGTCTATTCCCGTGTCTGCAAAGATCGTGTGTATGCTGTTTCTCTGGGGTACAGAGAAAGATGCTCGTGTTTCCCTGTGCTGTGCGGGGACGCGCGTGTGTGGTATGGCCTAAGGGCTCCTGGGTGGCTTTATGCATGGTGATAGCGCCCGCCCTCTGTCTCTCAGCTAGACTCCAGACCTCTTTGCACTGTATTTATTGAAACTCTGGACTGGAGGCGCCTGGGAGCGGGAACTCCAAGGTTCATTAAAGATTTTTTCAGTAGAGTCCGGGTGATTTTCCCGGCGCTCAGGGCCTGGAAGCAAAGGTCGCTCACCCCTGCCAGGCCGTTTGGAGTGGGCGCAGCCACCCAGCAAAGCTGCAGTGACTTCACCAGCGGCTAATTGGGAGCTGCCAGTCTCTGCGTGCCTTTGGGAAAACCGGCCTCCCCGTTCCCAGAGCACTCCCTGGACATTTACATAAAACCCTCTGCCCCTGCCAATTCCTCACCGACCCTTCCTCCAGCTGGAAAAACCGGTCCCGCTAGACCGGAGGAGACAGGCTGACCCATGCCAGGGTGCTCAGAAAGATGGACCCTCATCCAAAATGGCAGCACACAGGAAGATAGATAAGACACCTAGATAGGCACACAGGAACAGGCTCAAACCTGCTGTGGCCTTCAGAGTCCAGAGCCAGACAGTATATAGCAATCTGCCTCCTTACCCATCCCACGCGACGCTCTCATAGACCCCAGATACCAGCATCTGGCAAGGTGGGGATGGATGGCACATCGCCACCCATTCTAGCATCAACACCTCACCCAGTTTGGAAGTCCATCGCTGCATCTGTGTGTCTGTCCTAAGTCTCTCAGTGCAGATGGTGCCATGCAAGCCTGGGATTCATTTGTGGAGTTTCCTAAGTCTTACCCAATTCCCTTCTGCAGCAGAAGGAAAGAGAAAAAGATATTAACAGAGGGGGTACCAGCTGTGAAGACAGAAAAGAGTTCATCCTGTTCACCATCTTTACAGAGCTGGGGACCCATAGGGAGAGCAGCCAGGAAAGAATATGGCTGTCTCCAGGGGGCATGGATCCTGACAGAACATGCCAAGCATCCAGGGGGAGTAAGGTGTGTTAAGAAAGTGACTCTGCCCTTACACCCCCCCCACCACAAGTTGGCATTCCTCACACATGAAGTACAGCCACAAACCACATGAGCCTACCCCCAAGGCCTCAGGGGACTGTCCCCCCAACAATGCAGTGGGCTCCCAGGAGGGCCGGCAAGAAGGACCTTCTCTGCTACTACGGGTACCTGAAGCCCAGCCCTTGCTGGGGACGGCTTCACAGGACACAGGCAACTGCCTGCTCATTTGTTGTTTTGAGTTTTGAGACATAGTTTCCTCATGTAGCCCAGGCTGGCCTAGAACTCACGATGTAGACTAAGCTAGCCTTGAAGGTAATCTTCCTTCCTCAGCTTCTTGAGTGCCACCAAATCCAGCTGGTGCCCACTCAACTCTAGACCCTGTTAGCCCTGCTCAGAGGGGCAGATGGGCTTACTGGTCCTGCCTTTTTCAGAGCAGATGAACACCAGCCAGGCTAAGGCCAGAGTTGGTGGGCCACACAGGTACTGTCCAAGCCTCCCCTAACTGCTCAGACATTCCCCTCCTCAGCTAGCTGGATCCAGGAGGGCTAGGCTGCAGGCAGGCCTTGTCAGCCTAATCCCCATCATTAGCTGGGTCATAAAGCACAAGGACTGGTCTGGCCTTTGCAGGAAAGGCCTGTCAGTCTGGGTCAGGGCCTCGCAGCGGCCTAGATGCTCCAGGCTGCAGCAGGTAGATCAGGCCTGCTAGCCTAGAATCCCAGGGCACCCTGCTAGGCACACACGCCCCATCACTGCTGCCTTCGGGGACAGGGTAGCAAGAGGTCTGGGGTGTCTCCTGGCTGGTGGGATTCAAGAACTCAAGACATGAGTTCCCCAATCCTGTGGAAAATCAAGAAGCAGGAATGCTTCACCACATCCTGCCAACTGGAGCCGTGTCCCCAGTTTCTTCCTGCGGCCTGGCACAGGGACTGTCATATAAAGCAATGGGTGCACAGGAACACAGCAGTACGCCTTCCTGTGGAGGCCAGCAGGACACCCTGTCCTCAAAGCCCTTTCCAGGTTGCCTTATGGGCCACGCTTGACCTCTCAGGCCTAACCTCACTTTAGCCTCAGCAAAGAGGTCCAGATTTCTGGGCCAACTTTAGATGTTTCCCCGTTGTTATGTCCGGAGGCCCTGGATGGAGGTGGTCCCCGTTTCCTACTCTCCCCCTGCCAGCTAGCTCAGTCTATATGGGCAGCCATAGCAATCATACCACAGAGGCTGCTGCTACCAAGGCTGTCAGAGACACCTACAAGACAGAAAAGAGCTTGTCAGGTAGATAGGAACAAGTCAGGTCACCCCCCATTGTCATGTTCATCTTCACCGGAAGCACTCTAGGGTTCAGCCCCTCCAATTAGGACCCCTTTGGGGGTCTCTGTCTCCCAGTCTCTGAGGGAAGGAGGGGCTGGGCAGCTGCCTAAAGTAGTAGCCTACAGCCTTCACCCCAGCTGGCTGGAAACAGGAGGCCAAGGCAAAGCCAGTCTTAACCTGCAGCACAGATGTATTGAAAGGAACAAGGGAAGGGGGTGTAAGACTGTGACGGAGTGGGTGACCCTCTAAGGTTGGGTGACCCTGAGCCCAGAGCCCTGGAGGAACTCAGCACCATTCTCAAACACATTCCTGTACCCTCACAACCCCTTCACACCCACAGTCACAGACGACACCCACAGTGGCTCCATATCCCACCATAGCCATGGGCAAACCTGAGAGAGAGGGTACCCATGCACTGGGCAGCAGAAAAACTCACTGTTCTTAGAGATACTTCTCACCTCCTCTGATCCCAGTGGGGAGGGATTAGGGCCTGAGTACAGCAGCCATCCAGCCTGAAGGACTCTGCCCCCCCCCCCCGCTCCTCCCCCTTGGACCCTTCCCACCAAGCTTGGAAACTCCCTGCGCTTCCCAAGGGTCAGCCAACCAGAACAGGGCGGACCTCTCTAGCCAGTTACCCTGAGGCTCTGGTCCAGTTGTTCCACCACCCAACCAAGGAGCCACTGCCCCCAGTATGCCCACCCTGTGACGAGATCCCTCTGGATCCCTCGAGCCAGCTTCTGCTGTGAAGCCTGGCCTGCAGTATTTCATGCCAGCAGTGACTGGGCTGGGGTCTGCAGGGGGCAGTGTGCTGGGGCCTCAACCCAGGGCCTCAAGTATACTAAGTGGGAGTTTAACCTGGAGGCCCGCTCCAGGACCCTTCTGCAGACATTCCTCTGGGTCTTCTACCAATGCAGGGAGATGGAGAGTCTGGAAGGGCAGGCTCATCTCACTTTGAAAAGTAGAAGTCAGCCTACAAAAGCAGAGATGGACAAACATGCTCAGCACGGTGGACTCTGCCTATAATCCTGCTCAGGGGAATTGCTGCAAATTCAAGCTATCCTGGTCTACATAAAGAGTTAGAGGCCAGCCAGGGCCACAGGGTAACCTGTGTCTAAAATGAGAGAGAGAGAGAGAGAGAGAGAGAGAGAGAGAGAGAGAGAGAGAGAAAGAGAGAGAGAGAGAAGGGGACCAAGATTGGTAAGAAAGCTCAAAGGGTAAATTGCTAGTCACAGGAGCATAAAGGCCTGCGGTCAAGCCTCAGAATCCACATAAAAGCCCACTGCAGCCGCTTGCCACTCGAACCCCAGTACAAGTGGGTCTCTGGAGCGCCCCAGCCAGCCAGTATAGCCAAAGAAACTCTAGATTCAGTAAGAAACTGTCTCAGAAAATAAGGCGAGGAGAGAGTGAGGAAGACTTCATACATTGACCTCTGGCCTCCATGCACCCAAACGCACCCACACAAACACAAGCATACACCCCACCCCACCCAATCCCTCACACACATGCATAACTTGACACATGGTGGCCCGTTCTGATGTAAGGTGAGGATGGCCCTAGCCTGCTCCATGTCACGGGTGCTCCACGCATGGAAATCATTCCTCCTGCTTGGGTCTCCACAGTCTTTCTCTCAACTGGAATCTGGAGACCCCACTCTAAGGATTTCCACCCCTGGCCAGCACTGGGCAGAGCTTGGCTAGCTGGTCACAGTTCTAACCCCTTGGCTTCTCGGGCCTGTTTAAACAGTACTGGGACCAATGTCAAGCTCAACTCTGTCTGCTGGAGGTTGGGAGTGTTATCTGAGCCAACACTGCAGATGCTAGAATTGAGGTGAATGCTGGGATAGGGCTTCTGGGCCAAGGAGAGAAGCTGAGGGCCTGCCTTGATGAGAGAAGCCAACAGTCCTATCTGTCATCAGGAGAAAGATTCTTGATTCTCACTCTGCATTTTTTTCCAGTTTTTCAAGACTGAGTTTCTCTGTGTAGCTTTGACTGTCCTGGAACTCACTCTGTAGACCAGGCTGCCCTTGAACTCACAGAGATCCGCCTGCCTCCAGAGTGCTGGGATTAAAGGTGTGTGTCACCACCACCTGGATTAATTGTTCATTTTCCTGAGAGATGGCTTTTTATTTATTTGGAGTTCTTTATATATTATGAGTACTGATCCTTTATCCTATGTGGTACAACAGTTTCTTCTAGGTGTTACTTTTGTCTTTTAGCTGTTTATATTTGAATATAAATAAATTTTGAATTTTTAGATCGTAAAACCTGTCAATATAATCGTGTATGGCTTCCTGATTTGATGTCAGGCTTCAGGGTGTCTTTTCTATTTCATAACTTAATAAAAAATAGTTTCTGTATTTTTTATTGATTTGTATGGATCTCCACTTTTTAGTCTTTTATGGGTTTGGAAGGTATGCAGTTGGTCTGTTCATTTTGTTTGAGTCTCACTGTAGCTCAGGCTGATATGGAACTCACTATGTAATTCAGTCTGGCCTTGAGCTCCAGCAGTCTCCTGCCTCAGTCTCCCAAATGCTAGGATTTTGGGTGTGAGCCACCACACATGACTTTCATCACCCTGTTGGTTTTTCTGTTTGAGACAGGCGTTCACGTAACCACAAGCTCTTGCCTTTCCTGCCTCCAGACTGCATCACTGTTAACAAATAACATGAAGCAGGGCTTGACTTTCTTAACTGTTTCAAGTCCAGTAACTCAGCCCATTTACTGTGCTTTTACATCTCTCCTGCTTGTGTGTCATCTTTTCATCAAATGCCCAATTCTTGGAAATAGTCTACTTTATCCTGGACTCTTTCCCATTAACTAATTCATTTGTTTATTTTGATGCCAAAATCACATTTAGGTTTTTTTTTTATTTTGGGGTAGATTTTTTTGCATCATTTTTATGTCCTGTTGGGGGACGCATGTGTGCCATGACACATACATGGAGCTCAAAAGACATTTATATGGAGTTGGTTTTATCTGTCTACCTTCATGTGGGTTCTGGGGACCAAACTCAGATGGTAGGCACCTTTATCCTGTGAGTCATCTCACCAGGCTAGTATTGTTTTTATTTAGTTTTGAGTCAAAGTCTTGCTATGTATCCCAGGATAGCCTCAAACTGAAGCTCCCCCTGAGTGCTTGGATTCTCCACCTGCAGCACCATGCCTGACTCCACAATTTCCCTGGGGCCTCATTGGGAGTCTGAAGATTGTCAAGGCAAATTTCAAAAACTCTACACCATTTGCATGTACTGATTCTTCTCCTAGACTTTAGACTCTACCTGCCAAGTTCTAAGGGCCAAGGAAGTTAGGTTTTGAATTTGACATTCTGTTTGGAGGTTATTTGGACAAGAACCTACTTCCACAAGACGCCATGTTCAGCTTTCTTGTTCCATAACAAGACACATATTTATATTTCTTTTTTTTTTTTTTTTTTTTTTTTTTAGTTTTTGAGACAGGGTTTCTCTGTAGCTTTGGAGCCTGTCCTGGAACTAGCTCTTGTAGACCAGGCTGGTCTCGAACTCACAAAGATCCGCCTGCCTCTGCCTCCCAAGTGTTGGGATTAAAGGCATGAGCCACCACCACCCGGCCACATATTTATATTTCTGTGGTCCTTCTTTTTATGTCAGCCAGTAAAAGCCTATCGTTTTCCTCATGTGGATTCCTGATTATTTTTGTTTGTTTGTGTGCTTGTTTGTTTGTTTGAGACAGGGTTTCTCTATGTATCTTTTGCTGTCCTGGAATTCACCCTGTAGACCAGGCTGCCCTTGAACTCACAGCTTCCCCGAATGCTGAGATTAAAGGTGTGCCACCGTGCCCGACTAGATTCCTGATTTTCACGGGAATTCTGCAGTGTTGTTACTGTGGAGTCATGGGTCTTCCATGTCCGTTTCCAATCCTAATGTGAGGTGTGGCTATGTAGCCCAGGCTGGTCTTGAATTCAGTTCTCTGGTTTTCAGACTGAGGCTACAGGTGTGGATGTTGTTTTCAGTGCACAGAAATGATTTTGACTCCTACAAACATAACTGCTATTTGGCTACCCAACAAAATTCACTCGACTCCTCTAATGGTCTCTCCTCTGACTCTCTTTAGTTTGTTAAATAGCTCTATCATTTGCAGCTTGTTGAAAAATTTATATCCTCCTTTTACTTATATTCTCCCCCTCCCTTCCTTTTTCCCTCCCCCCTTTCTTCCTTTTTCCCTCCCCCTCCTTTCCCCTCCCTTCCTTCTTCCCTCCCCCTCCCTTCCTTCTTCCCCCTCCCTT
>PVIU01016024.1:0-46286 GCA_004026605.1 Ondatra zibethicus
GGGAAGAGAGACAGAACACACAGGCAGCAATAATGACTAAAGAAAAGGTCATGAATTTGAGAGCGGGCATAGGCAGAGTAGGGGGCAGAGAGAGGGTGGAAATGATGCAGTATTCATGATATGATATATGAAACCCTCAAAAAAAGAAAGAAAAGGAAGCATGGAAGGAAGGAAAGAAGGAAGGAAGGAAGGAAAGAAAGAGAAAGAAAGATAGGGTCAGGGACCTTTTTTTCTTGATGAACTTAATGTCATTGCAGTTTAAAAAGAAGAAAATTTGATTTTAGTAAATTGTTGTATACAAATTCTAAAGAATAAAATCCATACTGATTTTTGAGAATTCTTCAACACCGCTGAACATAATCCTAGCAGCCTCTTCACAAGTTTTCATTTCATGTTCCTCAAGTTTGCAGTGTGATTAATCTTATATTGTGAGGGCAAATATGCTTCTTCTCTTTCTGTTACTTTCAATGAAACTCGATGTCTGCATCGAATTGGGAGTAGGTCATCTGTGGCAACTTAAATTTGAGATAGTTTGACAGCATACACCTATAGTGCATGTAACCTGAGGAATTTGAAATAGCTCTGAATATTTAGCAAATGTATCTTCAGTCAGCTAATTACCTTATATGTGGCCAAGAAGGCAGATGTTTAAAACTGATTTGGGAGAAGTAAGGTAGGAAACGCAGGCTCCAGTGGAATTATAGCGCAGTCTTTTGGCCCAGGCAACTGCTTTAAGCCATAAAAGGGAAACTTCATCCCCTTCTAAGCCCTGAAGAGGGGAAGTACAGATGCTACCCCGTCTTCCTTTTTTGTTTTTTTGTTTTTGTTTTGTTTTGTTTTTAGAGACAGGGTTTCTCTGTAGCTTTGGTGCCCAGTCTGGAACTAGCTCTTGTAGACCAAGCTGACCTCAACTCAAACTCACAGAAATCCACCTGCCTCTGCCTCCTGAGTGCTGGGACTAAAGCATGCACCACCACTGCCCGGCCTCCTGTCTTCCTTTTGTGACACACTCTCTAGCATAAGGTGTACATTCCTCTTCCACCCCTGAATGTAAACACAGCAAAAAACAACTGGAAGTCATTTCCAAGAGAAATATGGTATCTCAATTTATGAAGATCGTCATGAAGCCAACGAGACTTCATCATCAGCAGTTACCTGCCACCAAGCTTTACTACCTAAGTCCAATCACTCGGAGGACGCATATATGGAAGGCAAGAGGAGACTTCCCAGAGCTGTCCTCTGACTTCCACATGACTATGGGCACATGCATGTGCGTGCATGCACACACACACACAACACACCCAGAGGACAGCACTAAATAAAATGCTGTATAAATGACTACTTCATTTGCAAAAATCAATATGCAGTGTACCCTGCTCACAGATCAAGGGTTTGCCTCACAGAGGCCTTCCTAATCTCACACTGCAGAGCACTAAACCTTTACATGAAGGTTTATTGAACACAAATACCTGAGTGCTATTTCTTTACAATGTTGAATGGGCATAAAATTAAATGCTGGTGTGTTTGTATGAATACCAAGGCTGCATACATTTCTGTTTCTTCAGAAAGACGAAACCCAGATCTTCAACTGCTGACTCTTCCAGAGGCTGCAGCCCTGTTGCTGGCTTCCTTGCAGACACCACAGGAAGGTACAGATGTGATGACCTCTTTCAGTTCTGAACTAAGAAACTTTGCTAACTACCGAGCCTCTGCCTAGCCCTGGAGAAATGCCTATTCAATCAAGCCAATGTACTTCCTGGTAAAATTAGTCCCAAGAATACAAAAATATGACCTTGATGAGAGTGGGGAGTAGTATATAAATTTCATGACCTCTTACCTGTTATTAGTGACATTTATTTGTTGGTTTACTTTCAAATACAGTGTCTTATGAACCCCAGGCTGGCCTCAGATTCCCTATGTAGCAAAAGCTGTCCTTGAACCTCTTGTCCTCCTGCCTCCACCCAATAGTTAAAACTGAGGGAGCTCTAATCAGCTTTATTGTTTATAATAATAGCCTAAAAATGTGAAATAATCAAAATCCAATTGCTCACTATGCAAAATTAAACCAAATGAAAGTACTGATCTCCAATCCCTTTTCACTTTTGCATACAGCAGTAGATATGGCTCACCCCCACAGACAGGGCCAGTTTTGACTGTTGCATTGTCACCTCCCTGTCCTAGCTTCTTCTAAGCCAGGAGTGGATGTAATCTTCAACCACCCACTCTGTCCATGTGGTGAAGAAGTACTGGCAGAACCGGGCCATCTTGGTAATAATGGATCAGCTAGGTCTTTGGAAGTTTGCAGACCTGGGTGTACACACTTGTTCTGTCAGCTTTGACTAGCTGTGTGACCCAGACATAGGGATGGTCCCGCAACTCTAGGGACCCATTGTAATAGGTGTATAGTGAGTATGTGTATATGTAGTATGTGTATGTGTACAGAAGTGTGTACATATATTTGGGGACTAGACATTGTCGTTGGATGTCTTGTCACTAACCCTCAACTTTAGTCTTTAAGACAGGTCTCTCACTGAGCATGTAAATCACTGATCCAGCTCTCTGGCAGGTCAGTGGGCTTCCAGAGATCTGCCTGTCTCCACACACCACCATTGGGGTTACACCATGTGTCATCATGTCTGGCTTTTTCTGTGAGTGCTGAGAATCCAAACTCAGGTTCTTAAGAGCATTTTATTGACTATTGACTGAGCCTATCTCTCCATTCCCAATCCTATTATTAAGAGTAGACATCATTGCTGGGCGATGGTGGCACATGCCTTTAGTCCCAGTACTCGAGAGATCCACAGAAGCAGGTGGATCTCTGTGAGTTTGAGGTCAGCCTGGTCTACAGAGTGAGTTCCAGGACTGGCTTCATAGCTACTGGAAAACTCTGTTTTGTTTTGTTTTTTTAAAAAAGTAGACATTATCACTTGGGCATGGGAAAAGTGAGAAGAGGCTGGATAATGGACAGAGGATGCTCTGTCCCGATGACTGGCTTTAACTTCAAGGTGCAAAACAGTAACCAAGTCTTAAGGTCCTTAGGAAAAGAACTTTGATGGCAACGGACAGACAGTAGGAATGAGTGCTGGGAAGATGGACAGAGCCAGCCACCAGGCTACAATGGAGAAAGGAGAGGTCATTGTAAGGGAGAGGAGGAATGGCATTCCAGGTCCCCATTTCAAGTGTTTGGGGGAAACACGTAAATGTGTGAATTATTGAAACGATTTTTTTTCACATATTTACTGAGGTGTGGGGTACATTCTGACCACATTGTGTACAAGATGGTCAGAGGGTAACTTTGGAATCAATTCTCTCTTCCACCATGTTGGTTCCAGGAACTGAAATCAGGTTGTTGGGCTTGACCTCAAGTGCCCTTATGAGCTATGTCATCTCACAAGCCCTAGTGGACTGGCATGCTCTGAGTAGCTTGTCTCTAGAGATTAAGAAGCAAAGTTTTATTAATCTAAATAAATGGAGGAGTTTTGGATTCCCATATGATGTGTCAATCACTAATCTGTAATATTTTTATTGCAGAGTCTCTATGTATCATCTGGAAGGCTCTTACATCATAAACTTAAATTACAATGAGTTTGTACTGGGATGTTTTCCTGATCCACCGTACCCCTTTGGCGTGTGTGCATCTGTGTATCTGTGTATCCATGTGTCCACACTTTCCTTCCCACTAAAGAGAAGCACATTATTTACAATCTATCTTTCAAAGAGTATAAGTAATTGAGGAAGACCAGAATTCGAATTATATTGTGACTGAGGGAATGTTGTTTTATCTAGAAAGCAATCTTGGGAAAAGTAAAATCTAGGGCATGCATTCTGACCAAGCCACTCCTCTCTACCCTACTTTAGGGTTCATCCCTTCTACTTTATATTTAGTGTACCATGATCTTGCTACTCTAATCTTTATGAGACACTCTAGGCCTGATATTTTTGCATTCCCATCCAGTTAACAAGTGCCTTTACCTTTGGTCTCATTGCTTACCCAGAAGAAATCACCTGATGAATGAATACTTTCAAGTGTGTCCCCATATCATCCTTCCCCTGCAAGAGACATGTCACCAGGAAACATAGGTCACACCACTTTGATGCAAGTGAATGGCTATAAAGTCAGGTGTTCAGACTGGAGGCACGTTAATCAGGGCAAGATACACAAACCCTTTACACTTCTGCCAAACTTGCCCCATTGCACTTTCATTTGTTGTGGAGATTTGGATCTTCGGAGCTGGGATGTAGCTCAGTTGGTAGAGTGTTTTCCCGGCATGCACCAGGTCCTGGGGTTCAATCCCCAGTATTGCACAAAAAAGCATATGGTGGTATGTGTCTGTGATCTCAGCACTTGAGAAGTGGGGCAGCAGGATCAGAAGTTCAAGTACAGCCCCAGATGTATAGATATTGGGTATAAACTGTGAGTTACCAGCTGTGTTCTGATGTGAAAGGTGAAATTTTAAAGCCAAACAAATCAAAAGCCAATTTGTAATAGAATTGCTAATAGCATAGACCATAGAATTGGTTCAGATTCTGTTCCTCTCTCTAAAACCAAGAATGTGAGAGTTCACTTTAAGTTTGTTTTTCTTTCTTACAGATGAAGGAGGGAATTTTGATCAAAGCAGATTCCTGGAAGACAGACTGCTGAACTGGTGAAGATGCACCAGAACACACTCAACTCAAGTGTAGTTCTATTCATGCTGAAAACTGTAGCCACACGATTAGGGCCCGTGCACCTTCCTTCCACACCTGTAACCCTAGACACCAGTACCTCTAGGATTAGTCTTTCAGAAGTAAGACACATGGGATTCCGGGCTGGAACACTGTCAAGTTCTACTGCCTTGGGTTGACATCACCTGTCTTATGTAGGCTTGGGTTTTGTATGGCCTTTAGAATGCCAGGGTGGAGAAGGCAGAATTGTTCTTTCTTTCCCCTTTAGTCGGGCCATGCTGGATATTAGCAGCTTGTTTCTCATCCCATCACCTTTTTGGGTGTCACTCAGCAACAGTTCTCCACACCCCCCTTTCCTCATCCCCGGTAAGAGGGAAGGGATGGTAGGATTTGTGTGACTTTTTGTAACTCATTGAGGAGAGGTCAGTTAAGGAGGGAGGTGAAGAGAAGATGCCTGGGGTAATACCCCTATAAAAACATGTATTATCTATAGCTGCTGAGACAGGGGACCCTCCATGATGCGGAAACCCTTGGAAGGACTGTGAAGACCCAGGGCTGGGAGCCTCTTTGTGTTCCAAGGGGATCCACTTAGAAACTTGGACCTTAAAGTCACTTGCACATAAGCAGATGGTGATGGAGTTTGCGAGAGCATATGCCCCACAAAGGTACAAAATAGCTTGAGGTATCCTGCTTTCTGTGGCTGAAAGAGACGTCATCATGACTTTGCATTAAGACTTTGCATCATGACACAGTGTACTCCATATGCATGATTTATCTGTTTCCAAATCCAAACACACATGCAGGCATACATACAGGCACATGCACACACACACACAGTGGGGGGCTTGGGGGTGAGATTCCCCACAGCAAGCAAAATAACTAATTTGGAATTACAGTATGATCACCGTGGTATTTTTTAACCAAATCAGTTCAGAGTCATTAACCATAAGTGCCCAAGTGACAAGTATTGATTCTTATTGTCCCCAGCTTACTGCTATTACTCTGTAGCTATAGAATATTTTTATGTGAATATCTCTGTAATCTGAAATTTTAACTCAACTGTGTTAAGTAATCAAAACCATGTATATATGTTTTGTCTGCTTCTCAGTTCATAATTAAATAATAAAACTATATTCAAGTTAGTGTACCATTGATTTTTCCCAAAAATGTTCAAGTACTAGAAACTGTGTGGCCTTATCATAGGCTCCTGTCACTAGTCATGACTTGACTTAAAAGTGAATTTACTAGAGTGTCCCATATCCAACTTACTAAGTTACTGAAAGGATACACCTAGTATGGATTGCTCATTTAAATAGTTTCTTTGTTTTAAGGCTGCTCCTAACATCTAGCTCAGGAAATAGGTCTTCTCACAGCTGGCCAGTACAACCTCAAGTGTTTGTTTCAGAGAAAAGTGGGAGGCCAGAGAACACATGGGAGAGGCAGAACAGGAGGAGAGGTCGCGTTTCATAACAGCACATTCCAGTGAAATGGCCCAGTTCCCGAGCCTGCAAAGAACTGCACTAATCACTTTTAATGACCTAATTGCTTCTTAAAATTTTGTTTACAGTGGGAATTTGACGCAGGCTTTGTGCATGTTACTGAGCTTCACACCCAAGGATTTTAATCTCATCTTAAAAAGTCCCACCCTCCAATATGACCACAATAGCGAGCAAATCCCAACATGAACAGATGGAAAGAGTGCTTTCCAGCAAAAATAGCATGTGTTCTCAATTCTCTTTATTTCCACCTTTGTACAAACTGAAATGAGTAAGGTCACAGATAAAAATTGTTTATATTGTGAGACTTGTATTGGAAATTGCTGACCTCAGTACATGTTCATGTACTGGACCTTTCCTCTGCAGGATTTCCAGCCACTTTCTGCACAATGCAAGATGGCCTTCCTCTCATTGCAGCCCATCTTACCTTCAGCCTTGACCCTTGGTTGTTCTCTCTGCATTTCTGGTAGACGTTTCCCCAAACCCCAACACCATTGTAATTCTGCAAAAGGGCAAAGGGACTCTGCTTATTTGGATCAGTGTCCAGTCCACACCCCTTCTGTAAGGGACTCTATCTTGCTTGGATCAGTATCAGGGTCACACCCACTTCTGTAAGGGACTCTACCTTGCTTGGATCAGTATCCGGTTCACACCAACTTCTGTAAGGGACTCTACCTTGCTTGGATCAGTATCCAGTCCACACCCACTCTGTAAGGGACTCTACCTTGCTTGGATCAGTATCCAGTTCACACCCACTTCTGTAAGGGGCTCTACCTTGCTTGGATCAGTATCCAGTTCACACTCACTTCTGTAAGGGGCTCTACCTTGGTCAGAACAGTATCCGGTTCACATTCTCTCTGTACTTGGTGAAAAACATATGGATGTGTATTAGCAACCTTGAGTCTCATTGTTTTACCTTGGCAATGCAATTCCATTCAGTCCAATATTTAGGTGACTAATTCTTTTAGGAAGAGCTCATTTCTCCATTCATTTGATTCTTAAAAACACTGCAAGAAGATACAGTCATGTCACCATGTTTACTTCATAGAATGTTGAGCTCCTCCTACGAGGTCTCTTTGGACCTCCTCAAGAAGAGTCCTCCCTGTGCCTTGAAAAACCATCAGCATAGCATTTGTAAGACCTACAATTCATAACGGCATGTGTAAAACCAGCTCGGTTCACCTTGACTTTGCCATGGAAGGAGGGTGGTGGTTTCAGTTAGCTGGGACCACTAAAGCAAAATTCCCCACAATGATAGTTTAACAAAAACAGATTTACCTCTTAGAGCCCTGGAAGTGTTGGCAGAATGGATATCTGGTGAGTGCTGCCTCCCCATAGGTGACTCCTTACTGTGGCTGCACTTCCACATGATAGAAAGGCAAGGCAACTCTCTGGGCACTCTCTTCCTTCTCCTCTCCCTTCTTCCTTCCTTCCTTTTTTCCTTCCTTCCTTCCTTGTTCTCTCTTTCTCCCTTCCTATATTCCTCCCTTTCTTCTTTGTCTTTTCTCTCTTCTTATTTTGGTATTGGGTACTGAGCCCAGAACCGCATGCAACTGAACAAGTAGTCTGCCTCTGAGCTACATCCCCAGCTCGGTGGGGAAGTCTCTTTTCTAAGGCCATTAACTTCATTCTCAAAGACCTTCTCACCTAGATATCTCACAAAGACCATGATAACAAATGTTATCATAGTGGGGGATTTTTAACAGGATTGAGATTTATATCATTTATGTTCCTTCTTCCCAATGTATATAAAAAGGTGAACTTAGAACCATCTTCTACATTGGCGTGACTCTGTAGCTGTGCTTCTACTTTCTCTATGGGGAAAGATTGATGACAGCCTCCCCTTGTTTTCAACAGTGTGACATGGTGCCTTTTCCACTGTTACTCTCTACAACCCAGGTCTAAAAAGATCAACTCTTGTACAGAGCATTTTCAGAGCATGGCCAACCTATATGCCAATCAAAGTGCTCACTTTGTAGTGTGTGGGACATAGTGAATGGCTGGTCAGTTATGAAAAGTGAACCAGGAGTAAATCTGGGTTCTGTTGTTAGTGTTTAGTTCGTTACATTCGAAGCACAACTCTGCTCATGTGCAGCCATTCATCCTTCCCCTTCAGTAATCACAGAATGTTAGAGAGATTGTTCCTATATTTAAGGAGATTTCTCCTTTTTCAGTAATTCTTTTTTAAGATTCCTTTAAGCTGGCCAGTGGGGGCATGCACATTTAATACCAGCACTTGGGAGGCAGAGGCAGGCGGATCTCTGAGAGTTCAAGGCCAGTCTGGTCAACAGAGGGAGTTTCTGGACAGCCAGGGCTACACAGAGAAACCCGTCTGGGGGAAAAAAAAAAAGAGATTCCTTTCAATATGTTAGGTACTATTCATGACAAGTGCTTCACACATATTAATTTGTCTGAAACATTTTAAGCAAGATATTATCAAAGAAAATAAAATTTGTAAATAGTGACACATTTATTCATTTGGATTTGGCAATTAATTATCTATAAAAGATTGAAATTTGCATTTAAACAACAAAAGTCCTGTTACAATAAGGTGACACACGTTGGTGGTAACATGTTATTATCAACGATCTGGACACAAATTCCAGATTTCAGACGTCATATAGTAAATATCCACTAGAGTACATAGAACATGGCTTTGGGGTAATTTATGTTCTTGTGAATTTTTGACAATCACTTGCAGAGCAAGATAGAAATTCATGGCTTTAAGGCACATGACAAATGAATAACAAAGTCTTTTTTATTTAAAATATGTGAATCATGAAATTATAGTTAAGAATCAATCTTTGCTGGAAGAGGTTTGCTTGGAGTATAGAAGCTTCCATAAATATTAATCAAAGGATTATGATGATGATTTTTGTACAAAAAAAAGCAGCTAAAAATTTTGGATCACTTGCCTTAACTATTATTTTTTTTGCGTGTGTGTGTAGTGTCTTACTTTTTAACCTAATCTGGCCTTGACATCAGGACAATCGTCCTGCCCCAGCCATCTGAGTGCTAAGGTTAAAGGTATGAGTCACCATCTCCAACTAATTTAACCATCATTAAAATGTCCCCAGTCCTGCCACTTCAAAAACCTTCCTCATCTTTAAATTTACAAGGACAACAAGACTTGAAGATTAAAATGTATGCTTCATCCCAAATTACAAAACTGTCATTCACTTAATCTTCTCCATTCCATATTCCATTGCGATTTTCAGAAGAAAAAGGGAGTCGAGCATTTTCACCGTCTAGAAGAGCCGTCCTGACTTTGTTCGCTCCAGGTCAGTTTTTATATTCCCCATGAAGCTTTTTCTTCCCCTTAGGAACGTGGTTCAGAGAAAACGGTGACTTGATATTTAGCCGATCCCTCTCAGCCTCCTCTTCCTCGTCGTATCTTCCGTCCTCATCTTCATCTTCCACATCACTGCTCTGAGGACTGGAGGTCTGAGATCCCAATGGAGAAGGCGGTACTGAGGAGGGCCTGGGATACTTAAACCCATCCGTCTGCCGAAGACACATAAGACACACAGGTTAAAAAAGACTTCTAGGGGAGTCAGAGAGATGGCTCAGTTCAGAGCACTGGCTGCTCTTCCAGGGATCCTGAGTGCAATCACGTGGTGGCTCACAACCCTCCGTAATGAGATCTGGTGCCCTCTTTTGGCCTACAGGCATACATGCAGGCAGAACACAGCACAAAATAAATAATTTCATATATATATGAAAGCTCAGAAGTCATATATATGTTAGTTTTGTTTTGTTTTTGTGGTTGGTTTTAAAGTAGTCTCTATACATAGCCCTGACTGTCCTGAAACTCATAATGTAGATGAGACTGACTTCAAACTCACAGAGATCCACCTGCCTCTGCCTCCAGAGTGCTGGAATTCAAGGCATGTTGCCACCACACCTGGGTGGTTTTCTCTTTTTAAATATAATTGTCTTTTTAAGACTTTAATTATGTGTGTGTGTGTTTGTGTGTATACAAGTACATGCCATACCCATGATTTATCTTTTTTCAAATCACCTTAGGTTTAGCATCATCCAAACACATGTCACATGTGCAGGCACACACAGACAGGCACACACACACACACACACACACACACACACACACACACACACACACACTGCTAAACAGATACCAGAAGTGAACATCAGATTCCCTGGTGCTAAATTAATAGGTCATTACTCCAGAAGGAGTGCTGACAACTGAAATCAGATCTTCAGAAAAGCAGCAACTCTTAACTGCTGAGTCACCTCTCCAGGCCCGAGTTCTTGATTTTCAATGACACAGACAGTATAGATACTAATTGAATTGTTCTTAGGTAGTCTACTGATCCTTCAGGAGCTTACGAACTTTGACTCTGGTTCTACCAGCATTAGAATAGACTCATTAAACATGTGATTATCTTTGACTAAGCACTAAAATATACCAATTACTAGATATACTGTCTATAATAATTGTATATAATCATACAATGTATCATTTACTATTTTGACAATATCTACATAAATTCTTCCTGCTTCCTCTCTGAGAAAAAGAGACAGAGAAAAAGCAAACAACATGCTGGAAGCCATGGTAAAATTTAGTGCTGGGTCTGTGGTAGTAGGGAGGAGAGGGCTGCGATCCCAGTGCCTGGTTACCTTATACCCAAAATAATTACACAGAAACTGTATTAATTAAATGACTGCCTGGCCCATTAGCTCTAGCTTCTTCTTGGCTAACTCTCACATCTTAAACTAACCCATATCTAGTAATCTGTGTATCACCATGCGGTCATGGCTTACTGGGAAGATTCTAACCTATGTCCATCTCAGGCTGGAGAAACATGGTGTCTCCCACATTGCCTTCTCTCTCCCAGCATTCCATTCTGTCTACTATGCCCACCTAAGGGCTGCCCTATCAAAAGGCCAAGGCAGTCTCTTTATTAACCAATGAAAGCAACCCAAATACAGAAGGACCTCCTACACCAGTCTGTGTCTTTCTTTAGTTTCAATGGCCATACACATTGCTCTGTCTTCTTGCAGATGCTTTCAGAAAGTTCCTGGTGGCTGGGTGATCTCACTGATTCCCGATATTGTACCAATTGAATCATTTAAGTTGGTGAGAAAGCACCATAAGGCTTTAGTGACACTGCCCAGATGTGTCAATCATTGAGAAACCTCACTTGGCAGGCACATGCTGAGCACCAACTGTGCTGTGCCTCATGGATCACAATGTCACCAAAGGCATAGCTCAGAATGCGCCGCATCATCCCTGCTTTGCAGTAGTGTTGTGCTTGAAAGCCATTGATCAACCTCATCTCAATCCTTTTTGTACATTGTTATTAAGTTATGCCCATATAGTCCTATCAATCTCCTGGGACTTTGCGTAAAACCAGAAAAGGAACTGGAGCATGAATAACCCACCATGCTGCTAAAGATGACAGACTCTCCCTCTCCCATTGACCATCAACTGCCTCAGTTAGGGGTGGGCAGCATCCCTCTCCATGCGGAATACTGATTAGCGCTCTACACCTGTGTGTCTACAAGCAGCACTGATTGACTCAGAGCATCAGAAGGAGAAGGAAGAGGAGGAGGAGAGAACATGAAGTTGGAAGGTGGGGACTGATCTAAATACATTCTACTCATCTTAAACTAAGTATCAAGGAATTTTTAAATAGAGCTGAACCTGCATTTAGGTTCTCAGAGTAAGAGCTAAATACTCGTTCATTGAATAAAAATGTAAATGGGTGAATGGAGCTGAGTCAGCAAGTCAAGTGTGCACCTTCAGATAAACGAGGCACCCAGCTCTCCCATGGTAAACACAGAGGCTGGAATGTGCAGAGGGGATGTTTAGGGGAATCCCCCTGCCCCCTCTAGGGGCTAATCCTTCCTTCTACATCTCTTCCGGAAATCTGAGCTAGGCGGGCTAGTTGTTGCATTATTAAAGTTGTTTTAGTAAGAATGATCCCTGCCTGAGACCTTTATTCAGGATGCAACTAGATTTGAGAGATCTGTGCCTTCTTGATGGATAGTTGGGGGTGATAAAATCGATGACTCTTGATACTGAGCATATCGTGAAAATTTGTGTACATTTGCTCAAAAGATACTTCTTCAGGATCCAAAGCCTGTTTGTTTGTTAAGGCAGGCTTGCTCCGTGTTGCTTATGTTGGTCTTAAACTCACAAATCCAAATGACCCTCATGACTCAGCTTCCTGAGTAACCGGTACTATACATACATGTCCCTAGGTGATCTTACATACAATGGTGACTCAGATATGTCCAACGTGACATCCATGGGATGGCTGTTAAAGTGGCCCAACACAAAACTGTAGATATTTTTCTAAAAGGGTAAGATTGTCTTTGTGGTTGTTTAAAAAATATGTTAACTTGATTGTACAGTTCTTGTGTGAACTTTGTACACAACAGCACAGTATTACAATATCAAAATGTTGGATACACCTAGATCTCATCTTCTCACTTTGAGCCTGTCCCTGGATGGATGCCAAGTAAAAAAGATGTCGTCCTTGGATCAGTGTGTAGATTGCAGCAAGGATGGATCATGCTGAAGAGAAATGCCTGGCTCTACGCTGCCTTCAGATGTGCCCTGTTCTCTCTCTTTAGAGGAGAGCACCTGTGAGCTATGATGCTTTCACGAATAGAGACAGACATCTCTAATTGGACGTTAGAAGAAAACTCTGGGCTGCGCTGAATGGAACAAAACCACTCTTAGGGTCCAATTCCTCCTCTAAGCTCGAATTTGTTCTATTTCACTCTTGCCAAATGGTCATTCTATATGTAAACACTTCCTTGGATAGCAAATCTACCTCCTGTTAAATCAACCCACTCTACTGTTGAATAACTCTCAGAAAAAATGAGAACCTAGCAGCGACCCCCAAGCATCAGGCAGAGAGTGTTGTAATGAAGAATTATGAATCAGCCATCTAGGCTTGTGTGCCTCTATTCTTCACTGTTCCAATGCCATAAAAGGTGTACCACTGGCCTATCCAGCTACTTACGAATTCAAAGGTCTTGTTAGAACTGCCAAATAAGAAATGTCATTTTTTGTAAAAAGCAAACACTACATTAAATACTTACGGTCGGAGGTGAGGTGGGCTCCAGATGGAATTTGTCTGGAAAAGCTCTGCTCAGAGTCATGTGTCTGGCATGCTGGTAATACTGTCAAAACAAAGCCAGTTCACATGTTATGAACACATGAGGTATTTCAGTAACCAAGTTAGGACATAAGGTTTTATCTTTCTAAGCCTGGAAAATCTATCCCCATAGCAACTGCCATGTAAAACTGTACTTTTTGTGTGATAGTTCACTATATCAGACATTGTGTTGACCAATAGCTGTATATTTGAAGCTGGGGAAGCTATGTGCCCCAAATTGAGAATAAATAAAAAAGCCGATCATCTATGGTTCTATTACCTGCCAATATACATGCCCAGAAATACCACAAAAAATTGTGGGAGATCAGTTGTGTTAGCGATGCTGAAGTCCAGATTGAATATAAACAAGAATAAAAACTGCTTTCATTCTTAATATCTAGACGTATTGGACACTAATCCTGCCCAGACCTAAATAAGGAACAGACCTTCTAAGGCCCTGGCCTTCCTGCTCTTGGTTCAAATGAGGCAGTAGCATTAACTGCTTAGGTCATCCTGAGCACCTGCATTATTGGATGTAGCTGCTCAGCAGATAGCTGCACCAACTCTTGACCAGGAGAATTCAACAATATGCAGGAAAGCTAAGGTACTTCATTTAGTATTAAATCACTCAGTTTTAGGCTATGTGGACACCAAGATGATTGCACACCTATGGCACAAGTGAGTGGAGGCATTGCCTGTACTTAATGCATTCACAGATAGTGTCCTTTCCACCCTGCATCAGAGAAGAATATGACTCCATCATCTGTGGAGTGAAAACCAACTAAGGTCTTTGCTCTTGACATTTTCTCAACTCCACAAAGCATTTCTGCATGCCTGTTATGCATCAAACTAAGTGCATCCCAGGTTCATGCTACATCCTGATAGATCTGATGTCATGGATATCTAAACCCAGGAAGACTTGAGTCTATAAGCTTTGAGGACTCTCATTCAGTCAAAGGTACAGGGACACACCCTGAGATTTCAGCACTCGTGGTACTAAGTTTAGTTTACAGTTGGGACTAGAGGCAAGGTTTCCATTGGGCAAGATGATGTGAACATGCTCCGCCTAGCTCCTGAGGAGCTTTCTTACTCTGCCTAGGTATCTCCAGTCCAGAAGATCAGAGAGCCTCTCTGTGCGATTCCTCTGGATGATCCTTTGACGGCGCGACTGTTTGCAAAACCCATAGAGAAACTGAGTCAGTTGATTGCAAGAATCATCTGGAGATCGGAAGCGCCTGTCGACGATGTAAATACCTGGAGAACACACACACACAGATCAAAACAACTTCCAACTTACCAATGTAAACACCTGGAGAACACACACACAAATCAACACACGACTTCTAACTTACTGCCTAGGTTCCACCAAAGACCACAAGTTGCCCATCCTCAGTACCTGCCTAAGCTACCACCTCCACTTTATTTTCCCCTCTTCTAAGGTTCTATATTTTCTACAATCTTCTAATTATTAAAAATCATCATCAACCCTCTGCCACCAAAACAAATCTTACCTTAAAAATTATATCTAGCCCCCTGGGTCAGTAATTCTCTAGGAATTGCTGCTAACCAGAAACACCAGATGGAACTTATATTAGCTTCCCCTTCCCCCACCCCGTGTTCTCACTAACAACCTCACTGAGAACTACCAGAGGAGAGCTGCCTCCTGCAGGCTCAACTGCTAAGGCACAGGCAGAGAACCCATCCTGGTCTTGTTGCTATGCAACATGAACAGATACACAGTGAAATGCAAATTGTCCTACAGTGATTTTTAAATCACTTTAAAAAGTGATTTTTTTTCCTACCATGACATGGATCTTTAAACGAATATACGTGTTCTCTATATAGAGTGACCAACATGCATACTCCAAGACCATAGCCACCGTGTTATTGCTCCTAGGACTTAAGGGGGAAAATCATATCACCACCCCCAAAAAACAAGTTAAAGGCAAAGTGTGTCCAAGTGCCACCCTTTTGCAATTCTTCTTGAGAGCAAAATATTCAGCAATAAGAATACTCTTCCCTCTGGACCCCCTACTTAAATCTGCTTTTAATTAAATGAGAAAAATAAGCTTTAATTTCATTACAGGACAGCTTTAACGTTAGACCCTGTGAAGACCCTGAGGACACAATGGAAGAAAAAAATCTCACCATACGCAGTAGGGTCAGCCACATGCTCTTGCATGAAACAGCCAAAGCCAGAGAGGTTTGTCGTCACACTCGGGATGCCCATCACGGTGCATTCAGCTGTGAGAGAATGAACAAAGGAGGAGCTGCAGACCGCTCTCAATCCCCACGTTCACGTGGAGGAGAAAAAACCCTGTTTCCTAGGGGTATATTGTTACTCCCTGCCCCGCATGGTATAGACCCTTTATCTGCACTCATAACACAGGTGATCTTTCCAACCATTCCATGAAGCGATGTCGACATCACCCCTCTCTGACAGGTGAAGAAATTAAAGCATGGGGAGTTGATATCACTTGGCCATTCTGTAGAATCGGGGGACATGGGAGAACGGGGCCTGAAGTGAAACATCCAGTCTGAGAGTTCCTGCTGGGAACCGCTGCGTTTTACTGGCTGAGCCCCGCTGCCTATTTTCTGGTTGACTTTTGTTCCATGTGAGTTTGTGACTCTGCATGTGACTTTATGGGGGAGAGTTGTGCTTGGACACAGCCAGGTTTTCCCCTACTGTAGTCTTCTCTGCACACAACCTGGCTACTCTCTTACAAGTGCAGGGAATTCATGGTCTCTTTAAGTCTTCCCTCACCTTTTAATTAAAACCTGTTTCCCACAAAATATCTAAGCTATATATAAATATAAAAATATCTTTCTCTCAAAGATAGCTGTGTTTTTCTTTGTTCATTTGTGCATGAGAGTGTGAACCTGTGTGTGTGTGTGTACATTCATGTGTGGATGCCCAAGGTTGATGTCAAGGAAACTTCCTCAATTGCTCTTACACCTTATTCATTTAGGCAATGTCTCTCAATCAAATCCATAGCTGGTATAGCTGGTATAACTTGCCAGCTTGCTCTGGGGACCCCCTTCCTATTTCCTCTGAGACTGGAATCACAGGCTTATTGCCACTCCCACGAGACATTTGGTGGGTTTTGGGGATCTGAACACTGGTACTCATGCCAATATGCCACGTCTTTTAACTCTTGAACCATCTCCTTATCCCAACATCTACATCTTAAACAAGTAATATACATTTATGGGCTTATGGAAATCTCCTTGGTTCTTGTGTGGAGATGTGTGCAAAAGTTGTGTCATTATGTGTGGGGTGGTTCAGTTTAGGTCACGGCTTTGTCTCCTCTGCTTGTGAGTATTTCCTCCTGGCTCAGTTCTGCAGCCACACAGTAGCGCTTTTTACTTTTAGGGAGGTTACAGAAGGGGAGTAGATAGGGATTGCCAACTTCTTTAATATCTGCCCAAAATTTTGGAACTCCTCCTGGGAATAATTCATATAGCTACATAAACACAAAGTTTTGTCTAAAAATGCCATGAGAGTTAAAAACAAAAACCCGTATTTTCATTCTCATTCAGTAATTCACTAGTATATTTTGTAGTTAAAGCCAGGAAACCATGGAAGTTCAATGTATGTCCCTTGAATGAATTTTATAAAATAAACATTTCGTAGGCCTTCTCAAAAGCCCAGTGCTGGTGTTTTAGCTTGCTAACTCTTGCTGTCCTAAATACCATGACTGCAAGCATTTGGGGGGAGGAAAAGGTGTTTTTCACCTTAGGTCTCACAGTCCATCCTGAAGGGAAGTCAGGGCAGACACTCCGGGAGGCACCTGGAGGCAGGAACTGAAGCAGAAACCATGGAGCCACACTGCTTACTGGCTTGGTCCCCATGGCTTTCTCAGCTTTCACAGACCCAACTGCTAAGAACTGACATCACCCACAGTGGGCTAGATCCTCCCACATAGATCATTAATCAAGAAAATGCCCCACAGATTTGCTTACAGGCCAACCTGAAGGAGGCATTTTCTCAATACAGGCCAATCTGATGGAGGGATTTTCTCAGTACAGGTCAATCTGATGGAGGGATTTTCTCAATACAGGCCAATCTGATGGAGGGATTTTCTCAGTACAGGTCAATCTGGTGGGATTTTCTCAGTACAGGTCAATCTGGTGGAGGGATTTTCTCAATACAGGCCAATCTGATGGAGGGATTTTCTCAATACAGGCCAATCTGATGGAGAGATTTTCTCAGTACAGGTCAATCTGGTGGGATTTTCTCAATACAGGTCAATCTGATGGAGGGATTTTCTCAATACAGGGCAATCTGATGGAGAGATTTTCTCAATACAGACCAATCTGATGGAGAGATTTTCTCAACACAGGTCAATCTGATGGAGGTGTTTTTTCAAGTTAGGTTCTCTCTTCCCAAATACCTAGCTTATTTTAAGTTGACAAAAAACCTAACCTGTACAGTTGGCTTTAGTGAATGCTTTCTATAGTTAGAGCAGCACCATATTATTGTTATAAAAACAAACTAGAGATGATGTAATATGAGAAGGTTAAATCCATACCACAGAATGGCTTATTTTTTCTTCAAGTACCAATTTAGAGGATCACTATTCTCTTTGGTGGTTTGAATACAAGATACCATATAGATTCACATGTTTGAACAGCTGGTGGTGCGATTTGGGAACCAGTGAAGCTTTTAGGAGGTGCAGTCTTGCTGGAGGAGAGCTTTGAGGCTTTATAGTCTCTCTCCTCTACCTGTCAGCTCTCTTCTTCCTGAGTTCAGACACAGCCCTCTACTCCTGCTTCCAGGCCCTGCATGTCTGCTGTCCTATCTTGTCTATCACAACAGACCACACACTACTGGAACCACAAGTCCCCCAGACACCTTTCTTCCATGAGCCGTTTTGTTGTTGTTTAATTTTTTTTTATTTGTTTGTTTGTTTGTCTGTCAGGGTATTTTATCAAAGCAACAGGAAAAACACTAACAAACTCATTTTGGTCAATTTAAAGGTACAGAAAAACTCATTGGCTGTGTTAACTCTCACAACTTCCTTCCCCTGTTTTATATCCCATAACTTCTTCCTTATCCTTCATCTTAGAACATTAGATAAATCTCTATACTTTGGGGGTCTTATAAAATGAAGTGATGGGAGCCTGGAGAGATGGGTCCATAATTAAAATTATTGGCTGCTCTTGCAGAGGACCCAGGTTTGATTTTCAGCACCCACATGGTGTCTCACAACCTTCTGGAACCCCAGTCCCGGGAGATCCAAAGCTGCTCTGGCCTCTGTGAACACTGTATGACTGTGGTGCACAGGCACCCATGCAGGCAAAACACTTATACGCTTAAAATAAAAGTAAAATACCTTAAATAAAAGATGTTTTGCCGGGCCATTGGTGGTGCATGCCTTTAATCCCAGCATTTGGAAGGCAGCAGGTAGAGCTCTGTGAGTTCAAGGCCAGTCTGGTCTGCAAAGCAAGTTTCAGTACAGCCAGAGCTACACAGAGAAATCCTGTCTCAAAAAACAATAAAGACAACAAACAAACAAACAAAACAACAACCAAAACCATTCAGTGGAAAAGCAGGGTAGGTTTATAACCATCTTTGCACTGAAGGGCCTGTCTTCCCAGTCCCCTCAGTCAGCCATGCATTGGCTTTTTCCTCCTCTGTCCACAGTAGGTTTCCCTACAGGAAAACTGCACTGCATACTAGAAATTGCGGGAACAGAAATGGATAACATATGTCTCATTCATCAGCAAGATGTGTGTTTCATTTATTACTTTATTAAATATGTGATTGAAATAGTCTCTGTGGACATATCCTCCTAAGAAGGAAAACTGTTTTTAAAAATGTAGAACTGACACTAATAGTAAGCTTTAGGACTACAAGGGGGAAAGAACAATTTAAATGCATTTTTATGGCAAATTTCAAGAAGTAGTCATATTTTGTCTGTTAAAGTTTTAATAATTTTCTACTGTTGGTTAATTACATGGGTGGAAGGTAGAAGTTCTGGGTGCAAAATCACCTAAAAGAGAAAATTCTAATGAAGGAAAAAAAAGAAATATTAAAAAACAAATCCTTTACAGTTTGCTTGTTCCAATATTATAGAATCCTTGTCTCATAATTTGATGGGATTGAAACAATAAATCAGAATAAAACAGCTTCAGAGCCCTTAGACTGCTCATACTGTGAGGGTGAGAGTAGTCTCTCCTTATAGATTTCTAGATACTGTATTTAAATTCTAGAATGAAAACGTAGACATGCTGCTCTTGCAGAGGACCTGGGTTCAGTTCCCACTGCCCCCCACATGGTGGCTGACAATCATCTATAACTCCAGTTCAAAAGGATCTGATATCTTCTTCTAGTCCCTGAAGGCATTGCATGCATATACATACATATTGGTAAAAACAACTATACACATGAAAAAAATTAAATATATCAACATTGTGAAAGTTCTTCTCTTTAATAATTCAACCTAATACTGCCTCTTTACCCGGCCTCTGCTGTCTCTTGAGTTGTAGGTCAATAATTTTCTTTTAGCATTTTGTTTTAAAAATAAGTGGAATTAATCTAGATCGGGAAGGGTATTTCTTATTACCAAGAAGACACAGGAAAGTTATTGCTATCCTTTATGCTGAAATGCAGGCAAACTGTTTGCTTTTTTATTTATTATTTATTTAGTGGTGCTGGAGATGGGAGGGACGGCCTTGTATATTCTAAGCACAGTCTCATAGGTTTGTCCCCATTCTCAGAATCTACAAAGCACAAAACTGATGCTTGAATGGATCCAACCCATATCATTTTTTATAGGAACTGAGAAAGCAAAGCCTCAGTAGAGATTTCCCGCCAACCTTAACATACATACACATACGAAATAACGTGCAACCCAATCAGAATCTGTCCATAATCATACATGTCACATACCTGGAGTGTAACCCCAGGGTTCATAGTATGATGGAAACACCCCAAGATGACAACCCCGGACAAACTCTTCATAATCCATGGGTAGTAGCGGGCTGGTGGAGGACAGGAATTCTGGATGTAAAATCACCTAAAAAAGAAAGTTATAATGAAGAAAATGAAGCAAAGACAAAGTCTCTCTATACTTTATTTCAGTCCTAGAGAATTCATGTGTTTGATGTTCACGGATAGAGGGGAAATAAGTTGTAAAGATCTTAGACTCCACCTCCCTCCACTCTGTAGCTCAAAGTCTCTGTTCTGTACTAACTTTGCCCTTCGTCTCCAAATCCTGGGTCATAGGGTAGAGAGGAGGCACACACATTCTCTGCTTTCACACCAAACTCTTCACTTGAGCTTTCTCTAACCCTGTTCCCCAACTGCTGATCTCTGTCTGATTTGTGAGTTTGTTCCCAACTTGAAAAGGGAAGAGGAGATGGATCACCTGTGACCTACACATGAGTCATCTGAGGGAGACAGACCTCAGGGGAAGGAAGAGACTGGAACAGTCCTGCTCAGATTACACGATGCGATTCCCTCTCACCTAGAGGCTGTTGCCACCTACCATAACTTGCTTTTATTTCCCAAGGCTCTCTAGTCCACACATCGTCTGGTGTGTCCTGCAAAGATGCTATTCATGCCTCTGCTCAAAAGTCATGCTTGCCTCAAAGAAAAATACATGTGCATAAAGGCCTGTGTGCAGTGAAGTGCCGGTATTCAGGTACAAAAAAAAGTCAAATTGTAAATACCTCCTTCTATGTAAAATATTGTCACTGTATGATGTTCTGGAAAAGACAGAATTGCCAGGATATATGCAGAGCACAAAAGTGTTTAGGATGCAAAGCTTCCTATCTCACAGTGTAATGATAAATACACATCATTGTTCATTGGTCCAAACTCAGGATGAATGAAGCCAAAGGTGAGCCCCAGGATGAAGACATTGGAGGGATAGCAATATGCCAATTGAGACTCATCAGTTCCAGCAAACAGACCGTGTCATTAAGGATGCTACAGAAAGGAGGTGGTGCCTGGATGAGGCTACCAGAGAATGGATACCAGAAAATGGCTCCTGAGTTGAAGGCTATTAAAGTGTATACACAGGGCTGGGAAGATGAGGGAAATAGGTAAAGGGCTGGCTGTACAAGTGTGCAGAACCCACATAGAAATCCGATGGTGGGATGGAGAGGTGGGTCGATGGCTAAGATGCTATTCATGCCTCTGCTCAAAAGTAATGCTTGCCTCAAAGAAAAATACATGTGCATAAAGACCTGTGTGCAGTGGACACTAATTGTTTCACCAGAGGAACTGGATTAGATTCCCAGAACCTACGGGGTGACTCATAGCCATCTCTTCCAGTTTCAGAGTATCTGATGCCTTCTTCTGACCTCCTTGGGTACCAGGCTTACACATGGTGCACAGCCATACGTGCAGGTACAGGTGTGTGTCACGAAGCCTGGCAATGTGAGCTTGATCCCCGGGAACCAAAGGTGGGAAGGGAGAACTGACTCTGCCAGTTGTCCTCTGACCTTTTCACGAATGCCGTGCCACGTTTTATCCTCCACCACACACACACAAAATAATGAATAAACGTAATTTTAAAAATAAAATGCCACAAAAGAAAATGAAAAATACTTAAAAACATAACTCTTAACAGAGTCCTTTCCTGAAGTAAGTTTTAGAGTATGTTTTGATCACTAAAAAGTAGGTAATTTTTCTGTGCCTACTCTTAACATTGTTCAATTCATACAAATGCTAGGATCAAAGCTCAGAGCTGATGGAGATCTAAGAGTAATCACCTAAAACAAGAAGCAGAATCAATCAATTTTTTTAGAAGTGTTTAAGTGTGGTTTTTTTTGTTTTGTTTTTACAGAAAACACTTACAAAAAACAATGAAGAGCTTGTGATAAATTCCCTCCGAAGTATATTCTACATAATTCTTTTGTTTGTACATGTGAGCATGGGAACAGCTGTTCTAGTGTGTGCATGTGTGTTTTGATGTCCCTACATTTGTGCTGTTTTTAAAGAGTGTTCCGTGTTACTTTTTGAGGCAGGGTCTCTCTTTGGCCTGGAGCTCACCAATTAAGCCAGACTAGCTTGCTAGTGAGCTCCAGAGATCCCATGGATTTCCTGAGTACTGGGTCTACAAGCGTGTGGCACCAGGCCAAACTTGTACGAGAGTGCTGGAGGGTGACCTCAGGTCCATGCATGGCCAACGTTTTACCAACTGAGTCTTTGCCTCAGCCTATTCTGTGCGATTCTGAAGTCGTTTATAACAAGCCAATTAGTTCCACCTTGACTCTGTCTGCACGGTTGTTGAAAAGTCCGATCCGTCTAATGGTGCTGAGGATGGGATCCGTGGAGTCATCAATCATGTTGTGGGTGGTGACAGGAGGCAAGGACTGTCTCTGTGGGAACAGGGGAAGGAAATGTCGGTGGTGAGAAACATTAAGAAGTGTGACTCATTTCTGCAAAAGGCCACGGACATCTCGTGCTCCCTCTGGGTACTCAGCCCTCTAAGATGACGCTGGTTTTGATGATTAAGCTTTGTGTATTTCAGGGGGAAGAGAAAGAGTTCCAGAATATTCTTCACAGACCGTGAACAGAAAGCTTCTGTTAGCCCCCCACCCCCACCCCATGCAGCCACAGTGCGAAAGGTGGGGATGTCATGAATACTTCCGGGTATTTCTAGAATGCTAAGGTACTTTGGAATCTGCACCCAGGATGAACTTAGTCACTGGAATTGTCTAGCAAACCACACTAATGACAGGCCCCCATGCACATCTAGAATACTACAGTGCATTTTAAAACAACGATTTGGATCAGTAGGAAAGCATTGGCATTTTCTCTGCTATGTTGGGGATTATGCACTTTTAGAGATTTTCACAAGTTGTTTTATTGTTGTTATAATGGAAATAATTTTCAGCTGAGTATATTGGTTCAAAAGGAATTCTGTAAATAGGTTCAAAGTCAGACTTTGTAAGATTTCTTAAAGAATCCCTTAGAAACAATTCAGAAGAGCACATATAAAATCATTCAAGTGACTGTTTAAGAGTATTGTTCTGGGTGGGTAAACGGCTCAGTGGTCAAATGTTCAAGTCTGATGATTTGAGTTCCATCTCTGGAAGCCATGTGGTGGAAAGACCCTAATTCTTTCAAGTTGTCCCCTGCTTCCACATGCATGCTCTGCTTCACAACCACAAACATACATGGAATGAAAAGAGAATTATATTTTCCAACTCTCAGATTTGAAATTTTCTAATTTGGCAAATTCCTCCATATGAATGAAGAAAATTCTGCCTAGATTTATTTTAATGATCATGAGAGATTGCAGCTTCCTTTAAATTTTTCTTACCTGAGTTGAAAAAATGGCTCTTTTCATAATTGTTAAGTCATCTCGATCCAAGATGGTATTCATGTCAGGAATTTCTCCTCTGTGATGAAAACAGTGTTTAAAATAAAAACAGTTGGCACTAGTTAACTGCTTTCTGCTAGGCATATATAGCTCATTTATCTTAGTAAATAATAATGTTATTTACTAAGATGTTAACACAGATTTAATATATGAATATTTACTATTTATTTGTTATATTAAGTCAATATATATTTGAACTTAAAATCCCCTTCAGTCTCAGACTGATGTATTAATGAGTACCCAGTGAACGAGAACCTGTGCATTTATGCATACATGGTCTCCTACGTGCAAGCCATTCACTAATATTGTCAAATGAAAGGTAAAAGTCCAGTGCTCAAATGACATCTTCAAAGGCTACAAAACTTCCATTACATATAGAAGAAAATGCATGAAAAGTGACTAAATTGGGCTGTGTGATGGTGAAGACTTAAATGTTGATGTGTAAGTTGTTCTAAGCACTCACCTCAATAACCCATCATAAAGCTTCTTTCCAAACTTTTCCTTCAAGGAATGCACAGTGTCCCTGTTTGACACAGACAGATTTCTCATTCACATGCAATCATAACTTTTCATTTTGATCTTTGGGGGTTTGAATGAGAATGGCTTCCAGCAGCTCAGATATTTGAATGTTTAGTCCCTAGTTGGTGGAACTGTTTGGGAAGATTTCATAGGTGTGACCTTGTTAGAGGAGGTATGTCATTGGGTTGGGCTTTGCTCTGAGGTGTCAAAGTGCCCATGTAATTCCTAGTTCACTCCCTCTGCCTCGTGCTTGAGGATCAAGGTGTAAGCTGTCAGCTGATGCTCCAGCATCACATGCCTGCCTGCCTGCTGCCTGCTGCCATGCTCCGCACCGTGGTCATGGACTCTACTCCCTGTAACTGTGAACACTGAATTAAGTTTTTACTTTATATGCTGCCTTGGTTGTGGTGCTTTGACACAGCGATGGCAAGGGAACTAAGGCCCCATCTGTTGTGAAGGTGCTATTGTCTCATTAGCATTCCTTGAAGTTACAAGTATCTTTTTTAACGCAGCCTCTCCAATTATTTCCCAACTGTCTAATTTAGCTTGGTTGAGAAAAAAATCCAGGACTAAGGCTCACAAAACATTTGAACAGCCTAGAGAGCTGGAATTCTTTTTTGCTTGCGGTAACTGGGGAATGGTTGAGAGAGGGAAGGGTCAGTGAACAGAGCAGTTTAGTGAAGTGTTTGATAATTGTTTGATCTGGGCTGAGTGTAGAGGGAGTTGTTATACTCTTTTCCTTGCTTTGGTATATATCCAACCCATCTTTAAAACCCGTATGTGGACACGCGCTCATTCTGTGGCTGTTTGTTAGGAAGTTTTCCTAGTACCGCCCACCGTATTCCCAGCATTGCACAGTCAGCTAGGAGGAGAGAACCACACAGTATTTATGCGACAGTCATCAAAGAGAAACGAAGTTCAAGGGCACAGCTCTGAGGTCGTACACTTAGGCAAAACTCCCTTCATGTGTTCCTGGAGAAGGCTGACAAACGCGAGATTACCACAGCTGTTTCCGCACCGCCTGGCCCTTCAGGGTTTCCACGTTGAAATTGTTTGTCTTGGCAGGCATGATGAAAAACACCACCACAGTGACGTTGCTCTTATGCATCTGAGGAGGGTCAGAAAACACAGTGACGCCACCCAGCAAAGATCAAAAAGCACCTGGCATGGGGACCGCAAGCCTGGAAAATAGTGTTTTCCTGTGGCACGGGAGAGAAAGAGCGCCAAGCTCTGAGCCACAGAACAAGAACGGATATCTTTCCAAGACTTTTAATTGAAACCTGACTTCCAAGCGGGATTTGTCAGCAATGAATATTTCCATACCGTTGGCCATGGAAAATAGATAATAATAGCTACTCAGGTCATTGTGTTTTTCTGTGGCTAAAGAACACATGGGATCTGACAGGAAAAAAAAATCAAAATTCCTTCTTTAAATATTGAGGTCCAAAATTTAATGAGGATTTATTTCTGATTCTTCTTCTAACTCTATCTAATTTACTGAGTTGTACAATGGATTTTTTGCATGTTTCTGTTTCGTTCCTAGAGGTCCATATGGTGCATTTTGACTTTTAGGCCAACATGTAAAGGAATAGAGCAAACATATGCTTCACCCTTTGTTGTAGCAGATGCTGTGCTGGGCACTTTAAACACACAACTGACCTCTGCCCTTGTAACCACCACACACATTAGATGTGATCTAGCTCATTCTACTAATGCTAAAGAAGCACGGATTGTGTAATATTTTATCTGAGCACCCACAGCCTATTAGGGGAAAAGGTGATACTTAAACTGATTCTTATTTTAACATCTAAAATCTATGTTTTCTTGTTCTCTTCCACACATTCCTTAGGCATAACATCTCTCTCTTACAAGGCAATGACATATATCAAGACACTTTGGAGGAAAAGCCTAAACTCAGTTAAAACTATGAGCATACGGATATCCTTATGGCCTAAAATGATAAGACTATGTCCTAGTTAGGACATCTTTCCATCAGTTGCATGGCCTCTGCCCTCTGAAACCTCACAGTTCATTCAGGACATTACAGAAGTAATGGGACACGAAACTTATTGCATGTGGCAGCCAAAGTACTATCAAAGAGGCTACTACATATTGTATATTTTAGTTCCTTTCAGTATTATAATTATCTTTTCTCTCTAATTTAATAACAATGGGTTTTATTTATTTCATGTCTACAAACAAAGTGAACATTTAATAAATCTATGGATTTGTTTATTAATAATGACCCTAAACATGATGCATGTTTGATACAGTTATGCACGTACTTACAAAGCATGCTTTATGGATATATTCCTGGAAATATGAACAAAGATTATACCAGAATGATCCTTTTCACTTTAATCTTTTTTTGCACATGGTGTTATTATTACTAATCCCTTACTTATAATGCAGTTTTAGGAAGTCTTTCATCAGACAGAGGAAAAGAAGAACTATATTCCAAAAAACTTGGAGAAAATAATGCAGAACTCAGGAAAATCTAGATTATCTCAGTATCTTTTTTGTTTGTTTTTTTAAACTAAGTGTGTACACGTGTGTGCACAAGAGCACAGAATCTGAGCAGGTCAGAAGAGGGCACTGGATGCCCTGGAATTGGAGCTACAGGAGATTGTGAGCCGCCATGTGGGTGGGGGAATGCAGCTCTGAAGGAGAAGCTTGTGCTTCAACTGCTGAGCCATCTCTTGGACACCCAATGTCTCGGCGTCTGGATAACACTGAACTTTCACACTCTTGTGTCATTTGTTCTATATTTTAGTGTGATAGGTTTGGAATATAAGCCAGTCACTTTAATCAATAGCTATGGCTTAAAGCCATTCTCTACAGCTGTCTCCTTTGGCCTGGGTTTCTTTGCTGAATTCTTCTTTTTAAGGCCTGCTTCCTGAGCAAAGGTGATATACTATTAGGAGTAGAAACTTCTTGGTGTTTCCAGGTGGTGGAACCCTTCAGAGATGAACAGTTGGAGATCTGTCAACTTGGGGAGCTTGTGTAGATGGTAAAAGTGGGGAGAAACAGAATTAGCACAATCTGTCCTATTCTGTGGAAGACTAGTGCTGTGATGCTTGGCTGTTTCACATGCAGCAGGGCAGCTACAGGTAGAGCTGCCTGGATTCAGGGTGCTAGGTGTGATACCAAGGGTGATATCTATCAGGACGCTGTGTCATCACTCACAGGCTACATCTGGTTTGGTTTCTTCTTCTTCCTTCCATCCATCCATCCTTCCTTCCTTTCTTTTTTTTTTAAGTTTTCAAGATAGTGTTTCTTTATGCAGCCCTAGCTGTCCTGGAACTCACTCTGTAGACCAGGCTGTCCTTAAACTCAGTGATCCTGCTGCCTCTTGAATTCTGTGATTAAATGTGTGTGTCAGCATGGCTTACATTTGGTTTCGAATAAATGATCTGTGGCTTTTAGTTTGCTTGTCATTGCTGTATCTCTCTTTCAGCAAACTCCCTTTGAGGAAAGGGCTGTTAAAATGACTTTCTAACATATAAGATGTATAGTACAAAATTGCGATTTTAAAATGCACTTTAGATCATGGACAAAGACACGTGTGAGTGACATACAGCTCCAATGTGTGTCTGAGCAGGTTTCCAGAATTACGTCATTTTCAATGTTTTATTACATTTCTCTCCTCCTCCTCCTCTTCCTTCTTTTTTGTCTGTCTCTGTCTTCCTCTCTTGTTTAAACAGAAAAAGGGGAAATGGTGTAGGAGGGTCTTCTATTTGTGTATTGCCCTCATTGGTTAAATAAAGAAAACTGCCTTGGCCGTTTGATAGGGCAGCCCTTAGGTGGGCGGAGTAGATAGAAGGAAATGCTGTGAGAGAGAAGGCAGTGGAGCAGACACCATGCTTCTCCAACACAAAATGGACACTGGTTAGACTCATACCGGTAAGCCACAACTCAAGTGGCGATACACATTGATGGAAATGGACTAAAATAATATGTGAGAGTTAGCCAATAAGGGGCTGGAGATAATGGGCCAGGCAGTATTTAAATAAATACAGTTTCCATGTAATTATTTCGGGTACGCACCTGGAACCGGGCAGGACAGAACAAAGGGGCCCCGCGCGCCTTATTACTACTCTCTCTCTCTCTCTCTCTCTCTCTCTCTCTCTCTCTCTCTGTGTGTGTGTGTGTGTGTGTGTATGCGTGCTTCTGTTTATGTGTGTGTGTGTTCAGAGGGCAGCTTCTGGGGGTCTTTCCCTCTTTCCATCATGTGGGTTCTAGAGGTAGAAATCAGACTTGGCAGCAGTACATTTACTGGCTGATCTGTCTTACATGCCCAAGGCTATCATTTTAAAATATCCAAATGAAAGCTAGGTTCTTCACACCCCACAGCAGAAAGTCCATGTGCCACACCCCAGAGCTTCCTTACCCTTAGGAGGAAATTGAGCCTGGATAAGGATTCCAAGAAGATGTCAGCTCCTTTGTTTGAGAACTCATACCTCCCAGCAATGAAAAGGAATAAAGTCTTTTCCAGATCAAAATCCAAATGACTGAAACAAAATGAAGCAATTTCTAATAAAACAGATCAACAGTACCAAAATCCACAGGAGGAAGTCTCTTCAAACTTAAGGGGGCTGGGGAAAAAGAAGAAGTTGCTATACAGCTTGAAAACACCTTGAAGGGGTGTGTGTGTGTGTGTGTGTGTGTGTGTATGTGTGTCTGTATGTGTGCCTGTACATGTCTTTGAAGAAGAGGGAGTCAGAACCCCTTCCCATGCTAGAGTTTCAAGTGGTTGTGAGCCATCGGATATGATGCTTGGAACACAGTCCTGGTCCTGTGCAAGAGGAGCCTGTATCCTTAACCGTCAAGCCACCTCTGTAGTCCCCATCCTTTCTTTTTTTTTGGTGTGGGGGTGGTTTTATGACAAGGTCTCTTTGTGTAACAGCCCTAGCTGTTCTGGAACTAGTTCTGTAGACCAGGCTGGCCTCGAACTCACAGAGACCCACCTGTCTCCGCCTCCCAAGTGCTGGGATTAAAAGCGTGCACTGCCACAACTGGTCCTTCCTTCCTTCCTTCCTTCCTTCCTTTCTCTTTTTCTTTCTTTCTTTTTTTTTTTGATAAAGAAAAACATACCCATAAAAATGACCCCGAACAAAATCCTGGATTCTGGCCTTGTACATGGCGTGGAGATTTTGAAATTCGTGCACTGCAGAAAACTTCTTAACATTCAAGCCATTTGGGGTTACTACATCTGAAAAAGCAAAATAAAAAAAATGGGCACTCTTTTCGGAGAGGTAATACATATTCTTTGTCACCTTTAATGTCAGGAGGACTAATAATTAAATAAATAAGTAAAACCCTGAACTTGGTAGTTTCTTAAAAAGACAATTTTGAGTTACTGTGGGAGGACAAGCATGTGAGGCTCGGTGGGTAATTGGAAGTGGACACTGTGGTTTACTTTTCCAAAGTATTTGGCAGTGAGGGAAAAGAAAAACTAAAAATAACCAGAAATGACAGCCTGAAACGCCTTAACAGGGAAGCCCCACAAACACCCCCTCCCTTCACTTTAGAACACAAAAAAGCAAAGCATTTGTGTAAGCGCAAAGAGGGGGTCTGTGGGCAGAGAGAAACGGGAAGATCAGGAGAGAAAGGAGGACATTGTTGACCGACGTCCTCTCAGAACCATGAGTGTGTGAATGAGTCTGACTGGGTGGGTTTTGTCAACTTACTAGCAGATCTGGGAAGAGGGAATCGTAACTGAGAAAATGCTTCTGTGAGATGAGTCTATAGGCAGCCCTGCGGTTCATCTTTTTGATCAGTGATTGATGTGAGAAGGCCCAGCCTGGTGGGCCGTGACACCTCTGAGCAGACCATCCTGGGTGGTGTAAGAAATCTGGCTGAGCAGGGCACGAAAAGCAAGCAGTCAAACAGCAGCGTTCCCTCACTGTTTCTGTCCCTCCGTGTTTCCGCTTCAGTTCCTACCTTGACTTCCCTTAATGTCAGGCTACGATCAGGACGTGTACGCTCAAACAAACCCTTTCCTCCTCAAGTCGCTTTTGGTTGTGTTTATCACAGCAATTGAAACCCTAATTAAGACAGAGTCCAAGGGAGCCCCAAATCCAAGGGAGCCTTCGGAAAGAACGAAGCCCGCCCAGCCCACCACGCTGCCACTGCTCTGTCCTCGGGCTTCTTGTTTTCTACTTGTTCGGTTTGGTAATTTGACAAAATTTATTCATTTATTGAAGAGCCTCCTCTAGGCACCTAGTGGTGTCTGAAAGCAAGGGAATGCCAGGCAAGATCACAGCAGTTAAGCAAGGGTGCTGCGTGTGTTAGAAGATGGCAAAACCAGCCTCCGGGATTACCAGGCTTCCGCTTCAGCATGTGCTCCGCCTCGATGGCTGTGATTTCTGACACGGTGGTGAACACATGTGCGCAGTGCACCGAGGCCCGCTCCATGCAGTAGCGGTGATAAATCTGCCTCTCCCCTGCCTCCTTGTCTATGTCGAACTGTGGAAGACAAACACGTGTTCCTTGTGCGATCCTCTTCACAAGCAAAACAGAACCCGTAGTCCACAGTTGTTCTTCCTCACAGCTGATTGAAGCTATAGTAACCCCATCAAAGCGCTAGTGCATATCACTTGCTAAATTATAAAACTGGTATTTTTAAAAATATTGTTTGCTTCATGTCTTCCAGACTGCTGTTTTGTCTCCCATTAAGTTTTGACATTTTGATGCATGTTTTCTTATTCCACAGTTTATAAGTATACAGATAATTCTAATCTCCAAGGATTTTATATTTTACCACAAACAATGAACCATAAAAAGGCAGTGTAGCAGAGTTATTCAGCGGAAGTGTGTTGGGCCCATAAAATAAAATTAAAAAAAAGTTTGAAAAAATGGGGGCTGGAGAATGGCTCAGTGTTTAGGGTCCTTGCAGAGGACCCAGGTTTGATTCCCAGTGCCCACATGGCAGCTCACAACCATTTGTAACTCTAGTTCCAGGGGATCTAATACACTCTTCTGGTCTCAGAAGGCACTTGGCACACACATGGTGCATGGACATACATGTAGGCAAGACACCTATACTGATAAAATAAAATTAAAAATTAAAAAATTAAACAAAGCTGACACTAAACTTGAAACTAAAAGTTTGGATAATTATTATCCTACTTAGTTTGCTGAGAGAGAAAAAATGAGAGATTTCTTTTCCCAGTTACTTACTCCTAAGTTAATTTCAAAGAGTGTATGCTCACTTCATAGTATGTCAGGTTATGGGAACTGTCACTCTTGATACCAATCTTAGTGTAATATTTTTATGAGATTTGTGGGTGCATTCCAGATATTTTAGTTATAAACAAGCAAAACAACAAAAAAGACCCAGAAACCAAATCCTCAGTAAACCCTTAAACAACTTCTTTCATTTCACTGACTCAGGGTCATTTCTCACAAAGCTCCCTGTGACCCTGGCAGTATCTTAAAAGCAAGTATGATAAATATACATATAGCGTCATTGGATGTCTCCAACATGGTGTTCCACTGTGCTGTTTGTTTAATCCTCAGAAAACTCACGTGTTCTGTCTCCATTTTACAGAAGGGAAAACCGAACCTTTCAGAGACCAGGGAACTTGGCCAGGGTCACTTTTCTATTAAATATCTTAGTTGAGGAGTATAATTTGATATGTCTATATATTGCCTAAATTAAACCTAGTGTGAGCTCAGGATCTCCTGCGGTTAAGAAAATACTTATAAATATTACTCAAAACCTAATTTTTGACTACTTGCTATCCACTAGTGACTGGCAGAACCGTTTACTAGAATGAGGGGTTGAAATACATAGCATATATCTGAACATACTTGAGATTTGTAGTTATCATTGAAGGCATAATGACGTAACTAATCAAAAGGCTTGTAATCTATCTGCATACTATAATGTCTTTGTTCCTAAATAAGACACCCATTGTACATTATTAGATTTTATTGATTGTTGATCTCTAAGACCACAGAGCACTCTTCAATGACGGACTCCAGGGGTCCCTGTAAGATCCAGGCCTGACCTTCTCGGCACATTCTACAGGGGTGCTCACTACAGAGCCCTCATTAGTTGACTGTTACCATACACTGTTTGCCGGTCTCCTTGGTCTCCTGGCTTTCTGAATCCCTTTGTTGACTTATTGAAAACCTGGATCTTCGCTTGGGCTGACCTTTTCATAAGGCAGCTCTCATTAGCTCCGCTGTCTACACTGTCAGAGGCTCTCAGAAGGCCTGTCCTTGCATTCCAAACGTGTCCGAGACAGCGGCATCAACTTCCCCGGCTACTGATTGTTATTCACGTGTGTGCATCCACAGACACACATTCTGATTCTTAGGATCCCAGAACTTCAATTCTGGGTAAGTTTTTAAAAATTCAAGTTTTCAGTTTCCTGATTTTCCTAATAGTGAAACCAAACTTTTAAGCCCTAAACTGACTTGATAAGTAAAATAGATATTAAATGCACACTGTCTTAGTTAATGAACATAGAATGTGCACTTTTGATAATCTTTCTGACTTTATAATATAAAATGCTTTGGGGCTGTAGAGACAGCTCAATGGCTAAAGGCATGTGCTGCTCTTACAGAGGACCCGAGTTCAATTCCCAGCCCTCATTTGAGCAGCTCACACTTGTAACTCTAGCTCCAGACGATTTGATGTCCTCTTTAGACTTTCAAGGGCACTTGCACACTTGTGACATACACTCACACAGACACATAAATAGAATTAAAATTGAGAAGATACTTCTATCATGCCAGTTTAACTGAAAATTGAAGAAAGATAAAAACTAAATGATCTGAGGTCACAGATTTGGGCCATCAGTAAAACAGGCCACGAGGTGCCCACCTCCACTTCCCATGACATTTGCTCACTGGCCCTGGAGCACCTCACCTGTGCACTCCAGAATTCCAGAAAGAAACTGAGGCATTTGCTTAAAGCGTTTGCCAATAAATAACTCATGTGGGCGAGAAAGAGATAAGGCTCAGGTTCCGGGTCTGCCTAAGATCCCACTTGTCATCTGTCAATCATCAAACCTTGAATCTGGGAAAAAACAGGAGCCTGTGCCTGACAGTACAGTGTCACCTTCCTGTTATGCCCATCTCGATCCATGTTACAGAGAGGGAACAGATCTCGGGCCTCTCAGCCTCTATAGTCCACTGTACCCCGAACAAAGTTAAACTTCCTCCACCTCCGTCACCCAGGGGAGACTGCTCCATGAATTCTGATTAGCTAAAAGGGCATTGCTGCCATGCGGTTGTTAGCCGAAATGTAGAGATCAATACACTTCATCTTTGGGCTTCAGCGAGCTTGAAAGAAAGGGGACACGTGGGCCGGCGGGTAGTTTACCTTGTCAAGCTGGTTGTAGAAGTCAATATTTGCTGCACAGAGATACCGCCCAAGCAGCGTGGCGTGGGTTGTAAATATTGTGGCGATGGGAAGTTTCCTGGCGCGAGAAAGGACCAGCCCCGTTCCAGCCTGCCATTCATGGAATTGGGCAATGACATGCTGGCCGTCCACGTGGTCTGTCACCTGCATCAGGAGAAGTGCCTTTAGTGTTGCCTGCTCTTGAGCATTGCCCAAAGCAGAAGGACAGACGTACGGTGTGTAAATCGTACCCCTCTTAAAGGGGTCTAAAGAAGAAGCATGAGGACTGAGCAAGAGGAGGGATTCGCTGACTCATTAGCTAAATCTGTATGTTTTCATGTCTTAATCCTCCCTTTTAGTCATGGGTCAGGTTTATTTTTGTATCCACAGAATAAATACAAATAGGATTAACAAATAATAAATATCAGTTATTTTGTTAATAACTTGGATAAACATGAAATAGACAGCAATACTCATTGAGTAACTAACTCAATAACAGAAGTAATGCTTTTGAGGAAATCAAGGGGATCCACTGAGTCTACTCATGTGAGCTTCTTTCAAAATATACCACACCCAAACCCCTGCCTGTGAATACACCCCACACCAAACATGCACACCACACACACACATATACCCACACACCAAATATACCCACCCAACACACGTAAATACACCTTCACAGTAAGCAATACACACCACAAATATAACACACAAATACACCCCCACACCAAACACACACATACCTTCCCACATAAATACACCCCTCACCAAACACGTTTACCACATACACCACACATATATGCACAAACACAAATATACACTCACACCAAATACACACATACATATAAACACACTCCTCATCAAACATGTACCACATACACCACAACTACACACACACATACACATACAAATATACCCACACACCATAGACATGCACACTACCCCCAATACCACTTGGTAGCTGGTCTCTAACTTGGAGCCACAGCTCAGACAGGAAGACTGTAGAGGAAGAGTTGGTAGCACTTACTGGTACCACGGGACTGCATATCTATCATTATGACAGACTTTTCCCAAATCACTAAACTGTCTTCCCTCTACTACTACTAAGAAGCCGCCTGTCCACCTTCACCAGTCAGCCCTTGGTGAGTACTGCATAGGACTTCATCAGACAGATGTGTTAAGGGGAACACCATCACAATACTATACCCTTAGCTCCCTCCTTACTAGGGGTCTCCTTCCTTAAGATCTGACTTTTGTTAGGCGTAACCATCTGAAGGTGATGAGAGGCATGCTCGGAAATCCTGGTACCATGCTTTGAGAAGGTGATAGACTAGAGGCTCGCCCCATTTACGAAACTGGCTCCTGGTGGTCTCCCTCTGCACCTCTCTAGATTAACCTGCTGCTAAGGACTCCTCAATAGCTTCTGAGGCCAGTTCAGACCTTAGTGAATAAAGGAAATATCAAGAAGTCACTCTAAGTCCAGCTGCACTGATACACAGACAAAATGGACTGTTTCAAGTCTTTCCTGATGCCTAGAATTCATATGTATTTTTCATGACATGTCTCTTTTATGCATATGTTTTGCATATCTTCTATATGAGCAGGCAACATAGCTGGGTGTTTTATATGCATGACTTCATTTAAATATTACATGAGATAAGTAGTGGTAAGTATTACTACTCTGTTGCAAAGGTTGGTAGTTAAGGAATGGTAAATATTTCCTTGAAATCATTTTTAAAATGCATTATGACAATCAACAGAAGCCTTATTTCCAAATTCTTAGGTCATTGCTGGATCCTCAGTGCAGAAAGCTGCCCTCTGTTCTGTTATTATACAGCAAACTGTACCTCTTTCAAGAACCAGGCAGTTAAAGACCCAAATATAAGCATGTCATTGGCTTCTCGGTCATGATGTGGGATGCCAACGCTACATGCTTCCCAGAAGTCACCCTTCCACCTGTCCAGGTTCCATGCTGAAGAGCTTATGTCAAAAAGCACCACGTATGGACTCCCTTCTATCAGCCATCTTCCAAAGTACACCTGATATAGAAAAGAAAACATAGCCATTGTTTCTTTAAGTACAACGTTAGAGAAGAATGTGTATTTGGGCTTGGAAGATGTAAACATTATTTGCAGAGGGTTATGATTTGAATGTGAAATGTCCTCTATTGGCTCATTTGTTTGAACACTTGGCCCCAGCTGATTGTACTGTTTGGAAAAGTTGTGGATCTTTTCGTAGGTAGAGGTCCACTAGAGGTAAGCCTTGGATTTTTGCAGCCTGCCCTGCCCGCTGCCCTGGCTGTCCCCTCTGCTGCCATGTCTTCCCTGCTATGATGGACTAGGTCCCTCTATAACTGCAGGCCGAATGTGCCCTTCCTTCCTCACTCTTGTCAGAGTTTTTTTTTTTTTTTATCATAGCCGAGAAACTAAGAGACAAAACAATGGCAGACCAAGGGTTAATGTGAAATTGTTCTCCAAAGATAAAAGCTTTCTTTCCGGTCACCACCCAGCTCCCAAATCATGACACATAGACTTACCATTAGGTGACAAGCTTGTTTAACTTAAATTAACCTGTTTGTCTTTATCTACCTTTTCCATTGGGTTTATAACCTTTCTTTCTTCTGTATATCTTAGTTTCGTGGCTTATCTATGTCTATCTGTCTGACATCTGCCTGGCTGCTTGCCTGGTTATGTCCCTCTTTCTCTTCTCCTTCTCTCATTCTTTACCCTTCTCCTTTTTTTCCTATTTGAGCCTAGATTTCTCCTCCTATTCGCTCTGCCTGATAGCCTTGCCTATACTTTCTCCTGCCTAGCTCTTTATTAGATCAATCAGGTGCCTTAGGCAGGCAAGGTGAAACAGATGTAATATATCTTTACATAGCTAACCACACATCCTTACACTGTTAAACAAATGCAGCATAAACAAAAGTAACACACCTTTACACAGTTCAAGTAATATTCTGCAAATATAACATATCTGCCTAGTTAATATAATATTTCATAACAAGTTACTATGTTAAATGCCTGGAAGTTTGTATTCTTTAGAGTTTTCTGTATACAAGATCCATGCCATCTGAAAAATAGTGATAATTTGGCTTTATTCTTTTTAATTTAGATGCCCTTTATTTCTTTCCCTTGTCTTATTGCTCTAGCTAAGACTTTCAATACTAGGTTACATAAAAGTAATAAAATTTGTGTGCGTTTCTTGTTTTAGAGTTTAGAAAACTTTAAGCTTTTGGACCATAAAGGTACTAACTGACTCAATGGATGAGCTCATTCATGACTTCACAACTAAATAGCTATAAGAACATGGGGGTATTTTATTAGTCCCTAGCCCTTCCTTGGTGCTCTTTGCTTGGGTCTGTTATGAGCTGAACAACCTCTAACCCATATTCCCACCACTATGATATTTCATCTCAACACATCCCCAAAGCAATGATGCTAACTAAACACAGGCTAAAATTGTTAACCCAAACTATAATTTTCTCCTGTGAATTGTTTCTCAGGTACTTGTCACCATGGCAAAAAGTGTGATTGACACATCAAGCTACACAGAAAAGAGTAGTGATAATATCTGACATTTGAGCTTGACGTTGGAGGGAGCACCCATTTATCTGTGTCATCCACAAGTTCTGCTCTTCATTAAGTGAGGTCATTTGAAAGTCAGGTGTCCAGATTATGAGATTTCTGCTTTGCTGTCCCTTATTATCTTCTAGTGACTCTGAGTTCATAGATACTGGACTGCATATCATATGTGAGAAGTATCTTGTTATGTAAATCTGGCTTCCAATTTGGGATCCTTCTACCTTAGACTATGAAGTACTGGGAGGCCAGGCATGTGGCATGGCTAGTCTGGGGGTTTTGCCTGAATGTATGTATATGTGTTATGTGTTCCTGGCTTCCAAAGAGGCCAGGAAAGGCTTTTGGGTCCCCTGGAACTGGCATGAAAGACTTTTCTCCCCTAGATTCCTTTTGACAGGGTATTTTATCTCAGCAATGAAATATATTATTTCACTTTTTGCAGCTGTAAAATTCTAACAAGGGCCCTTGGCCTCATGCATGCTAGCCAATACTCTACCACTGAACTACATTCCCAGCCCTATCACAGCAAAAGAAAGGGAACAAATATGGAAGCAGTTTGACAAAAAGTGTGTGCTTAGTAAACTGGTGTTGAATAATGTCATCAACTCCTATGACCTAGCCACAATTTATGTACAGCTTTCTTAAGACTGGCTCAACTCTGAATCTTCCTGGGGCTTCCACTCATTGTCCTGTTAGAAAATCTTAGCTTTCACAGAGTGCCTCAAATGCCCTCTGTGAAAGAACAATCATTGTCTCTCTTGCAAATCTCCTCTCCTTACTTACCTAGGCAGATGGTCATCTCTTGTGAGTTGTCGGAAGGTGTCTATGTTCTGTTTTCAGATAACAGTTCATTGAGAGGTATAGAGGGAAGGGACGATCAGAATCTTTTACCTGGCATCCGTGTTTATTCATTGCATCCATGGCTCTTTTGACAGCATCATTGGCGGGTTCACACCGCTCTACTTGAGTTTTCATATTTTGTTCAAAATATGGACCTATCAGAAAGTAGTTTTCTCCCCATTCATCTGCTGTTGTTTTGGCCTTGGTCTGAATCACAGTATAGATGCCCCCAACTGTAAAGGAGAAACCTTTCTATTATTATTCCAGTTGGTAATGAAAGACATGAATTACTATCTATTACTGCACTATTTAAAGTCGCATTTCACTTAACTTTTTTAAAGAACAGGACTTAAGGTGTTTTGAAGAGTTCAATGTTGGGCCTATTCTCAGCCGCTTGAGGAGTTTCCCACAGGTCTCACAGACCACTATAGGGGCTATCCTGTGTTTATTTCACAAATGAGTAAAGCAAAGCCCGGAGAGACTTCACGATGGACCCATCATCACACAGGGGTTGGCTGGGTTGGAATTCCAGCTCAGTCTGACTCCTCAACCTCCAGGCAGCAGAGTAAGATCATACCTCAAGGCATGAAGCAGCGAATGGATGGGCTTTTGAAAGTCCCCGAGGGGAGATAGTTACAGGGGGAGAATGAGCAGTTTCGTGAAAAGATAAATGGCACTGGGTTTCAGAGGGTGTGATGATGGAAGGTTTTTCTGTTGTGGCTTCAGAAACCCACATGGAAAACAAGAACCTGATGAGATAATTGGGGTTTAGCTTTCATAAAAATTTTAAATTACATTATTATTTTTATGTATGAGATGCGCATGTGTGTCGTGGCACATTTATGGAGACCAGAGGACAACTTGTGCATGTTGTTCTCTCCTTCCATCTGTGGGTCCCAAGTTTAGTGCAGGCACATTTATCTGCTGAGCCCTTTTGTTGTTCCTGGTTAAACTTGTATATATGCATAGAGGAATGTATGTGTGCATGCATGTAAATCTGCATGTGTGAACATATTTGTATGTATATACATGTGCATGTGTACACACATGTGTGAATGTATGTATCTATGTGTATGAGTGTATATATTTGTGTGTGCATGTGTGCATATGTACATGTATATGTGTGTGCATATGCATGTATGCATGTTTTCTAGATACTTTTGGAATAACAAAAAGAGCCACAGCTGTTTTTTCTATTTTCTAAGTAACCACATTTTTATAGTGTGTGTGACATTTCAGTACGTGTACATTATGCAATGTTGAAATCAGGGTAAGTGTGCCCACAGGTAATATTGCATTCAGTGGAAAGACTCTGAAAGTTCTGTCTGTAAGCTCTGTGTAAGAAAGTGCTCAGACAGTCATCATTTCTCTTCAAGACAGTGACAGAAGCCCATGCCAGAGTAGCAACACATGAGAAAGAAATGACCGGTTTCTAAGCTGGAGAAAAGAAAGTCAGATTGTTGCTATTTGCAGGTTGCATGATCTTCTATCTAAAAAATCTACTAGAATTAGCAAATCAGTAAAGTCATAGGATTAAAAGTCCACATGCAAAAGCAGTAACATTTCCATAGGCTAAAAGCAACTTGCCTGTAAAGCAATCAAGAAAGCATTCCTATCCACAATACAATAAAAATTTAACATTTAATACCATCAAAACTCACAGCAACCAGCAAAAGAAACAGTTGACAGAGGGAGCAGAGACTTGCACAAACACAGTTTGCTGATTATTAGTCTCATAAAGAATTAATACCAAGAGTATGTAAGAAACCCAGTTCAATAGTGAGTCATCACCTCCATATGGTAAGCAACAGACCTAAATGGACATTTCTCTAATGAACTGTTGTTCCTGCATCAATCCCTGGCTCATCTGGAAATCTGATAAAAATGCTAGGTCCTCTTCTCTGAAAAAGTCTTAGATTAGACCCAGACAGTAAAGAGTTTGCCTTGCAAGCATGAGGTCCTGTGCAGGGTATTGCACAGACCCACACAAATATACAGGATGTTGCACAGACCCACATGAGTATGCAGGGTGTTGCACAGACTTATGATCCTCACAGGAGAGATGGATGGGCAGATGCCTGGCGCTCTCTAGCCCGACAGTCTAGCCTTCTCAAGCCAGTGAGAGCCTGCCTCAGAAATCAACCCTTACAGCTGTGTACCAAGCAGCTAACACATCAGTCCCCAGTGGATATTTCCAAACACAGACAATCTTGGTTAAAATCAGTGGTCACAAGACAAAAATAAGGCACGAATGTTCTGTAAGGAAGGGGGAAGATGACAGGTGCGAGAGAGAGAAAAGAGAGTGGGAGCAAGAGTAAACAAAAAATACATGTACAGAATTGTTAAAGAACAAATTTAATTAATGAAAAGTATACATTAGAAGTGAAGGACAAAATGATTGCAGGAGATTTGGTACAGCTGGAGATTATCATGCGTAAAACAGACTGGACTCAGGATGACAAAACATTGCACGTTTTCTGTCATCTGTGGATCTTATGTTTATCTTAAGGTAATAATTTATTGGGAATTTCACAATCTAGCCCTGACTAGCCTCTCATCTCTCCACAGACTCCTATTTTCTCTCTCACATCTGTAAACAGAGCACACTGTGTATCTTGGTTTACACACAGTGAGTCTTGGGGAGTATAGTTCTCACACACAACACTGTCTGAACTATTGCGTGCTGCACTGTCTTTGCCCAAAGTGATTCAGTCCATAGGTCTCAGCGCGGGCATCTCTCCAGTAGACAACTTTCCCTTAACTCTAGAGGAGGCTGGGACTTTTACCCTAACCACCAGCACACGGTACAGTCACAAATCTTGTTCTTCGGCCCTCACACCCATCACAGTGGATTAGGAATTGCATCATGACCATCTTCCCACAAACCTGTGCATGTCAGAGGACAGAACAAATTCTGCATTGTTCAAGACTGTCTATTCTCCCAGTGATTGACACCTAGTAGACACTTGATGCTTTTTATTAAATAGCTAGATAGTTGTAATAATATGCAGATCAGTGGATAAAAAAAACAACAATTTGAGGCTAGTGTGGACAAGTAGGAATGGTTGTTTCGGGGCCTGAGCATAATCTATAATAACTGTGATTCCTTCTCCTTCTGTGTTTCCCACACTTATGCCATTCACTGGAAAATGCTGGCACTGAAGAATTATCCCCCCCCCCGCCAGATGTCTTTTGTGAGCTGGAGAGATGGCTCAGGGGGCTAAGACCACTCGCTGCTCTTGCAGAGGACTTCCTTTCATTTCCCAGCACCCACAACCATCCATAACTCCATTTACAGGAGGTCAGATGCTCTCTTCTAGCCTTCATGGCCACTGTGTGTGCATGGTATAACCTACAGGCGGGCAAGCACTCATACATATAAACTTAATAAAAGGGAAACACTTTTTAAAAGTCTTGTTTCCTTGGCTATGAATGCATTTCTCATTCTCCACAGATCGCTGTAGGACAGCCAGAGTATGCTGTATTCATTTTATTCATGGAGTACCTGATATTTAGATATCCTAAGGTTTTTTTTAACCCCAAAGCTTCAAAAATCTTTAATATTTGACAGCCAAAGTTTTTCATCTATGGAACATTTCCTTAGACAGTGGATATTTTAATAATTAATTTTTATATGGATTTGGAAGAGACGAAAGTGTTCTTTCCCATCTCTGCCATTTGTGAGGTCACTGGGTGCCCCCATGTGTCCTTTCAGCTATGAAGTGGCAGGGGGTCATGATCCCCAAGATGCCTCATATCATAACCACAAACTGCACAGGACTGCAGCCTCAAGCTAGGGTTTTCAAAGGAGCTACAGTAGCAATGAGTTGTCAGGGATGGCTAGAATTACTATCTATCTAAATAGAACATTAAAAATTAGATTGAAAATATTAAATATGTGTTGAAGATGTCAACATGAGTAGATGGCAATTTAAAGCCAACTAACAGGGACGGAGAGATGGCTCGGCAGCTAAGAGCATTCGCTGCTCCACCTGGGTGCAATTGCAGCTTTCATATGGCGGCTTACACCCTCTGTAACTGCAGTTCCAAGAGGACAGACGCCCTCTTCTGGCCCTTTCTGCACATGCAGGCAAAGCATTCATATAGTACATATAAACAAAAATAAATAGAATGTTTTAAAAAATAAAAAAAGTCAGTTGAACATGTCCTATATGCCAGGGACCTTCCTAGAGCCAGAGATCTACACAAGTGTCACATAGGACCCACGGGACTGCAACTTTCACGAATGATCTGTAAGGCCCCATTCCTGTTTGTTCAATGGAGAGAAGAACCCTGCTGGTGTCAAGGGCCTGTGTGTGGTTCTTCAGGACTGATTCCCAGCACTAATTCTCCCCTGCTTCACCCCTCCAAAAGCTCTCTCACTGAATTCCTGCCTACTCTGCAGAGAAAAACCTTTCTTTCATGGGACACCTGGATACGTGTGTAGTAGAAGTGGCCTGGTTCCCAGGAGCCCTGGCCTTGTTCAGAAACTGCAGAGAAAGAATTGGTGACAGGAAAGGGGCATTTGAAAGAGCTGTGCATGTAACATTCCCCTTCTCGGTGCTCAGGTGGGGTCCTCTCTGCTCCTCCTTCCTAATACAGAGGAAGAAGATATGTTCTCCGAGCTTCATCTGGGTGCTTCTAAACAGAAGAGCCTACTGTTAACCCTTCTTTTACGTATTTTCTAAATACATACTAGAGAACTTTGGACAGTCAGCATGAGGTGGAAACCAGGACAGAGTTCAAATACAGCTGTGTGTGTGTGCGCGCGCACGTGTATGTAGGTGCACGTGGTGCACGTGGTGCACTTGCGGGTCCATGTTCCCATGGGTGCTCGTGTGAGGGCATGTGCACACACACACACAGGGAGGCCAGAGGTCAACAGAGGCCTCTTTCTCGGGGCTTTGCTTTTTTGAAACAGGGTCTCTCAGCTGCCTGGAGTTTAGCAGTTCTGCTGGGCTGACTGGCCAGTAAGCCTCCGGGGTCCACGCGTCCCCACTTCCCCAGCCCTGGGACATCAGGCATGTGACACCATAGCCAGCTTTTTCAATGAGTTCTGAGCGTTAAACTCAGGTCCTCATGCTTGCAAGATTAGCATTTTACTGAGTGAATTATTTCACCTGCCTCGGCAGATATAATCCTACCTCTGACACTACACTGACTCTCAAGAGGTCCAAGGAAGAAATAGAATCCCCATTCTGGGGCCCCATCTTCAAATTTCAAAGGCTGTTGTTGCCATTCACCCACCCGTCTCTCTGCCTGGTTTTGTATGATCTTGGCGAATTCAGCCTGTTAAGCGAGGGTTTTGTTCCAGGTGTGACAGGACACACCTTTAGTCCCAGCACTTGAAATTCTGTAAATTCCAGGCCAGCCATGACTGAATAGCGACCCCCTGTCTCAGCACCCTTAAACTAGAAGAGATCAAACTACAGGAATTGGTTTCCACATAGTCTTATAAATATCTGTACTGGGAAAATCACTTAGGTTGATTTACTTCATTTTAAAAGCATTTTGATTTGCTTTTTTTTTTTTTTTTACCAATTTTATTTTCTTCCCTATTTGGTATTCTCTCTATATGCATAAAGTTGGAGAAAGGTTAATTTTATCCTTCTTAATAGAACACAATTTAAATTAAAACCTAATACAATCTCATCCTGAATTTTTAGAACACTTATTGAATTTTTCATAGAAGCACTAATAGTATAAAGAGCTAAAGTTATTTATTGGTCCTGACCACATACAACTTTTCATCTAATAAAAGAATTGCCTAATTTGCTTCTTATGCCAGAGGAAAATGCTCAAACAAACAAAAAATAACTTTTAAATTCCTATTTTGTCATGACATTAATTTAAAATGTTGACATAAACGCGTATATTTAGCCACCACTACCCTGTCCAATTCTCTCCCCCTCCATCCCATACGTAGGTTTATGTTTTCATTGCCTGTTGAGAAAAAGTTAGGAGCTCTACAGGCGTCTTCAGAGCCAACGCTGCCCCACTCTCTGGTAGTTCATTGTCACTGGGGTCACCCGTGTCTCCTAATCCGTGTTTCTCCACTCCCAGCACAGGCCAGTACAAACCTTTGTTGGTCACCTCCCAAGAGACTTCAAAGAGCAGTAAGTCTTCCACAGGGAGTCTTTCGGCTTCCCACACAGGGAGCCCACTCAGGGAAGTCACAGACAAGGACCGGCCTCTGAGCATTATTCTTCCGGCCTCTGGTGCCTTTGGGAACCTGTTTCAGCTAACTGCAGTCGCAGGAGTTGAGCACGGAGCACAGGCTAAGAGGTGACAGCCTTGGGTTCTGCTCTGCAGGCCAAACTGGCAAGGTGAGGTCACATGAACTCGCAGCCCAGCTCCTATGCCGCTTTTCGGGGCTCGTCTGGAGAAGGCAGTACTCACAGTTAAAATCCACAGACACCTCCCCTCCTCCCACCCAAAAAAATCGCAAGTGAAACCTGCTTGTTCACAGAAGGGCAGGCAGCCAGAGGACAGATAGAGAGTGACGAGTCCAGCCCTTTAGCCCTTGTCCTTTAGACCAAACTCCTACTGAAATAAGTGCTCCCTAGATACGTATTTCATCATCTGCATACACAGGAGCAGACTTTCCCTCCCAGCGTCTGCAGACTGTGAGGCGGTGGGCACCTTGCTGCAGTCTCCCCTCCGGCTCCCCGAGTTGTACTCCTCCTTATTTTACTCTCCATGGACAAACATGAATTGTGCTGAGAGCCCGACTATTGAGACGCCTTAATTACTGTAGTTTTTCCTTATACAAAAGCATAAACGACCGTGCCTTTGTGCATAACACAGAACGAGTGCAATTTGGGCTGTTTGATGACTGTCTGTCCCCATTTTAATGGCAGAATAGAAATGAATTTTAGTCACATTTGTAGATTTTAAATGTCAGGTATTATGGGATTGATAGTATTTGATAATTCGGTGGACAGGAAAGTATTCAAATATGAGAGAAAGTTGCAAAAGAAGTTAGGCTCTGAACTTTCACCAGGATTGCATCACCAACAAATGCCATATATTGCTTCTCACTGTGATTGTCAGTGTGCAACTATGTGTGGGACAGTGTGCTTATTCATATACGCAAATACACGTACAGACACCCCCACCACCCACATCCACACACATACTGTTATTTCTAGTATGTGTGTGGCAGAATATAGCCAGGCTGGAAGGGATAGAGAAAGAGAGTAGGTGGAGTCAAGGAGATGCTATGTAGCTGCCAAAGGAGAAAGACACTGGAATGCCAGAAATTTACCAGTAGGCCAAAACCTCATGGTGAGTCACAGATTAATAGAAATGGGTTTGTTTCAGATGTAAGAGTTAACTAGAAATAAGCCTAGGCTATTGGTCAAACAGTATTTTAATTAATATAGTTTCTGTGTGATTATTTTGGGTCTGGGCAACCAGGAATGAACAAGTACTCTCTGTCTACAAAATGATACCCACTGCCTGGGGCCTGGTTCCACATAAGACCTAAAAAAGCTTAAGAAAAAAATAAGAGGGCTTCTAGACTCACAAAAGTGGAAGCCAAACGCAGCTTCTTCGTAGCCACATTTTTTCAGATAGGCTGTGTTTGCTGGTGGTGACCAGAGGCACAGATCCTTTATGATAAGTCTTTCTGATTCCATGTTAGCAGCAAAAAAATTGTACGGCTCCTTTAAAATCCGGCTTCCTGGTTCATGCTGGCAGAACAATCTCAGGTTCTTTCAGGAAGTCCTGCACTTAAACAGGGTCTGTGAGCAGCATGTTACAAATTGTTAATGATGACAAAGACCTGCTGCGTCTCAGGAACTGGGGTGGTGAGCACGACTCACAGACATGGTGCACTTGCCTCCTCCATGTTGGACAGAGCAAACAGGCGGGACCATGGAGTTGTTCCTAGCCATGCCCACTTGGCATTTAAAAAAAAAATAGTGCTCCTTGCCAGAAAATAATTACAGATTTGCAATTAAGACAGATTCAGATGAAAAAGACCACTAAATGTCTCATGGTCTTAGATAAATGTATGTAGGCTTGGGAGAGAGAAGAAATAGTTATAAAAAGAATTTTTTTAAAAAAAGTCTTTAAAGAGACAGAGTACAGGCAGTCATAGATCAAGGGAGTAAAGAAAAATAAGCCACGTAAAGATGGAATACACACAAAAAGTCTAGATTATGTATATTATTATGTTTCCTTTGAATTTTTTTTCTTTTTTTTCCATACATTGTTTTGTTTTATTTTTTCCATTCAAGAACATAATTAAAGAAATAAAATTTTTACCTTTCTTCCCCTTCTCCCGGTCCCCTCCCACTACCCCCCCACCCCTCCTCCCTCCCCCTTCTTCCTTGAAAGAGGGCATGGTGCCT